>JAVYIG010004884.1:0-149483 GCA_035222895.1 Strongylocentrotus droebachiensis
CATTTTTTTGGCCTGCAAATGGGACATAGTACCTTTAAATAATGAGTAATTACATGTTTTTTTTTTTTAAGTAATGCACATAATTTAGAACTAGACATGAAATTTTGGTGCATAATTATAAATTATCATAATTTCACGCCTGGAAACATGCAACTGGTATAATTATGTTTATACAAAGATACTCGTTTTATTTTCTAATTAAAGGAATATGAAGATCACAGGCTTTAGGTCTCGTGAAACAGAGTGAATAAATGTGATTTCCAAATTGAAATGCGAAATGACAAAAATTAAACGCATTGTTGGACACTGTCAATTGGAATATCAACTGCATTGTTACTTTTTTAAAATGTAATCCTGTACAACACTCATCATCAGCATTAACAACTGGTGAGGTTCTTGTTAAAAATAAGTGCTTGTATTCGGCCATCCGTCATTGACAATTTATAGTGACACAACAAAACTCGAAAGAGTATTGATTTTTTTTTCTTCAACTATAGTTTAAGATAAACAATATTTTTTAAACATAGAACATTTTGAAAATGATAACTTACATTGCCACCTGGTTCTTTGCAGCATCACCGATCAATCTTTCTGTATCTGTGAAGGCAACATAACTAGGTGTGGTCCGGTTTCCTTGATCGTTAGCAATGATCTCCACCTTCCCATTCTGAAAGACCCCAACGCAAGAATAGGTGGTACCCAAATCAATTCCAATCGCTGGTGCTTTTCCTGGTGCCATTTTATTGTTATTGTATAAGGTTTTGAAGAAAACCGTTTCAAAATGCAAATTATGTTCTTCTAAAAGTTAAACCGTTTTAGTGTTCCAACTGTCTGCAAATATCTGCGTCTCTTTTAACAAATTATTAACAAGAATTCTGGTCCCAAAACGTTCGAATGGCTGTAGAAGTAGAACAATCTCGTAGAAGAATTTTGCAGTTGAAAAAATTTTAGGCTTCTTTTTCTCTTAGAGATTCGTGTGAACTATGAGAAGTCGAAATTCGAATTGGAGTTTGAAAAACAGTGAGCCGGGTCTTATAGCACCAAACACCGCGTCGAGCGAAGCTTCCAGGCAGAGAAGCTTCGAGTGTGAACACAATAGGAGAATAGTAAACAACAAGGACTGCGAGGCCACGAGGGCAAAACAGGAAAGAGGGAAAATCCCAGATTGTTCTCGATCGTCCGCGGTGATGAGACGACTGTATTTTGACGTCATTGTAGACTGTGCTCTCTTCTCGGCAAATAAGCGTCGCGCACTGGTGGATCTTCAATACACGTTATAAGCAAACAATAATAGGTAACAGTCTGGAAAATTCTAGTACCGGTATGTACGTTGTGTGCAACATGGTTGTGTGGTAGATTGACCGTATCGTGGGTACGCATTTACACGAGAAGAAATCAATCTCTACCATACTGTGACAGAAACCCCGACAGTCACAATGAGCATATCAATATTATCCAACTATTCTATTGACGTATTCATTAATCTCACAATCTTTTCATTAATGTCTACATTGTTATGTAGTCTAGCTGATTGCGGGTCTGATTGTAAGAAAGAAATAGGAAGAGGCCTGTTTTTCAAGGCCTAAAATGTCAAATGTGAATAAAACATAGAGTATTATGTCTACCCCCCCCCTCTCTCTCTCTCTCTCTCTCTCTCTCAGCCCCTTTTCCTTTTTAAAATTTACAATATGGGGAAAACATTTAATCGATTCATTTAACCAACACTGGTAATAAGATTTGTCCGGGATTAATTGTACTTTTGAAAAATCTTGACAAGCACAATTTTCTTTTAATTCAGTCAGTAGCGTACTCAAAGTTTGATTTGATTTGAAATTGTTTACTTTTGCAGTCTGCTCATTAATTTTTCAACATATGGAAAACTTTGGGGCGAATTCGTTCATAAAATGGATTGCTCACCGGCTCGGTCAACTCTGCACAGAGCTTCGCACCAAGTCCCGCAGTGTGCACTGGCGCGTAACACAGATCGCTGGGTGCGTCCATTATGACAAAATAGGGAGAATGGGTCTTGTTCATAACATGAACATAAAACAAGGACGATTTCATTTGCATGTTTATGTCTTTTAATGAAACTCTAAGACGACACAAAAACAATAACAAGACTTTAAAACTGTTGAAGATTGAATTCATATCGATAATTCAATATCAAGGAGTTCACTAATTATATATCTAACCCCACAATCAAATGGAACATTCCTCTCTCAGGGTCTGAGGTTTAAGACGAACAATTTTACAAAATCCTTTGTGTTTCTTCATGGTCACTGGCAAATTACACAACAAGTCCATGATGTATCACCATTTAATTATCATTACTACAGTCTACATGTCTTCTTCTTTCTATATTTAAGGTTAAAACTCACATATTGATAGAAATAACTACACAAAATGGACAGGTTCGAAGAACATTCCGAGAGGAGACATGCTGTTTCAAATCACATGCAACGCAAATGTTCGCACGCTAATGTGTACGTCTATGGAACTCGTGTAGTGTGGCATGTGTCATGCTCTTACGCAAAAAGGAGCATACATGAGAGACAGCAAATCATTGGATGCAAAAGTGCAACCTTTTCCTCTTATCCAATCAAAATGAATGATACATTACTGGAATCGTTAAACTCTCTGCTTTAATTTGATATGCGAGATGGTGCGATTCGGCCATCGAATCAGTTCTACAGCCAAGATAAGTATGGAGAGTTGACGGATTTTGGGCGAAAATCCGTTGATCTCCATAGAGAAAGTGTCGTGAAAGGTTTTTTTTGAACATTTTAAAGCAAAAAGTGCAACCTTTCCCCACGAATGAAATTATTTCAAATTTATATCATCTTGAAGAGAAAACATTGAACTTTAAAATTCAGGCCGAGATGGTATTAAAAGTGGGTTCAGTTAGGCTGTTGCTGTGATTTAGCGTAGGTAATGCATGAAATGGTAAGGAATTTCACGTGTTGTAGCTCACGGTGCGATGCGTGCGGAGCAGATGAACGAAAGTTTTTCATATGCAAAGAGAAGCAAGCAGATTTTGAAATAAAACCCACCATAATTATATAGAAGAAATTTTGTGTATAGGGGTCGATAGAGGACGATTCTTATTTTATGTTGTATGTATAATTTGCTTTGTTTTGGTTTGGTTTGATTTTTCGCTCTATTTAGTTTCTGAACAGGAACATGGGTACGTTAGCAACACCTTACGTTTGATACGTCACTAACATTTGATTTAGTTTACTATCCAAAGATAATTATTCACATTGGGATCACACAGGATCAGTTGCGTAAATCCGTGCTGATACCCTACTCATTAATTTGTATATATTTTTTTCTCCATGTGACAATATAAAAACTGGCAGCCTACAAGTTTTGTTCTTCTCCTTCTGGTCCATAGATCAAGAAATATTATGTTAAATACGATGGCGCCCGTAATTGTTGAGAAGGCCATGGACTCCTCAACAGACTGGTTACTATCGTACAATTAACTACATGCCTATTCTACTGGTTGGAATATCGCTATTTTCTTCCAAAATAATCAAGGTTCAGCTAAAAAAAAACTTGTAGGAAAATATCCCTTGAGGGAAATAGGGAGCGAGCAGACGATCGAGACCGAAATTTCTCGTGTCTTTGCCATTTTTCGCTCCAAAGCACACGGCGATCAATGACAGAGAAGCGAGCACAGTCTTACATGACGTCATACGTCAGTTGGGCGAATGCACTGCACAGAGCAACGCACTCGAGAACAATCGGGGATTTTCCCGAATAGAAGGTTGCTACGTCACGTTCACAATAGAACCTTCTCGCATCTTGGTGAAGCCGGTGTCTGAGCCATATAACCCGGCTCATCGGCAGTCGGGCTTCAATTCGAAACTCGACAAGTCGCAGTTCACACGACAATCCGAGAGGAAAACTGAAGCAAGAAATTCACCAGCGAAGTTTAATATTCTACAAAGGACTTATACAAGGGCACTAATTGCATCTTTATCGGAAACATTATTTTGCATCTTAAAACTTTTAGAAGAAAAATAAAATGGCACCAGGAAAAGCTCCAGCGATTGGAATTGATCTCGGTACCACCTATTCTTGTGTCGGAGTCTTTCAGAATGGGAAGGTGGAGATCATTGCTAATGATCAAGGAAACCGGACCACACCCAGTTATGTTGCCTTCACAGATACAGAAAGATTGATAGGTGATGCAGCAAAGAACCAGGTGGCAATGTAAGTATATTATTAAATTTCTACCTATCCGATTTGTATATTTTCAATTGAGAAACGTTTTTTAAATTCTCTTTTGACTGTTTGAAGATTCGTGTACTTTACTTTTAAAGCGGATGACAGAATTTGAACAAATTCGTTTTTAAATAGAATGTCAATGTGTATTAATTTCTGATTATAAAGCTATGATGAGTATTGTAGGCCTACAGGATGAAACCATTAATAATTCATGAACGGGGAGCAACAGTACGTGTTGTTTTTGATCTTCAGTTAAACAATATCATCTTATACGTTCTTCTCCTGCCTCCTCTTATATGTTTGAAAAAAATATTCGACAAACCATGATAATGAAAAATAGACCTATAATTTCATCGGATATTGAAATTACCATTGATCACAACCCTTTTGATTATTTTCCATTGATAACCAACTAATCAAATTATTGAATGCATCATTTTATTTGTTGATGCAAACTGCTAATTACTGTAAACATATTTCAAATCTTCATATCTTTAATGTTGCCTTAGATAGTAGACTCTTTAGGGATAACTCGATCTTGTTAAAACTTCATTGCAGATTCTAAATTCAGTGTAGCGTTCACAAACCTCTACTATCAAATGCAACTTTGAAAATAGCTCCATTTCATAAACTTTCACTTCTTATTATAGACTATGACCAGTAACCATCAAACCGCTGTTCATTAAAAAAAAAAAAAATCTCATTTGCAACCAACATTGACCTTTTCTTTTCTTTTTAATATTATTACAGGAATCCCAAGAACACAATCTTTGATGCCAAACGTCTTATTGGGAGGAGATTCACAGATGACAACGTGCAATCAGACATGAAGCACTGGCCTTTCACCGTCATCAACCAAGGAGGCAAGCCGGTGCTACAGACAGAGTACATAGGAGAAAAGAAGACAATGGCACCAGAGGAAATCAGCTCTATGGTCTTGACCAAGATGAAGGAGACAGCTGAGGCTTATCTGGGCCAGCAGATCACTGATGCCGTCGTCACTGTTCCCGCTTACTTCAACGATGCACAACGACAGGCGACGAAGGACGCAGGTATGATCGCAGGACTGAACGTCCTGAGAATCATCAACGAGCCCACCGCTGCCGCCCTCGCCTACGGACTCGATAAGAAGCTAAAGGGGGAGCAACATGTCCTCATCTTCGATCTCGGTGGTGGTACGTTCGATGTCTCGATCCTGGCCATCGATGATGGGATGTTCGAAGTGAAGTCGACAGCCGGTGACACTCATCTCGGAGGAGAAGACTTTGATAACAGACTAGTTCATCATCTTGCCGAGGAGTTCAAGCGAAAGCATAAGAAAGACATGAGGTCCAACCCAAGATCGCTTCGTCGTCTCCGTACTGCAGCAGAGCGAGCAAAGAGAACACTGTCAAGCAGTGCTTCAGCAAACATCGAAGTTGACTCACTCCACGAAGGCATCGACTTCTACACCAGTGTCAGCAGAGCACGATTCGAGGAGCTGTGTTCAGATCTCTTCAGAAAGTGTTTACAGCCCGTAGAGA
Source organism: Strongylocentrotus droebachiensis (assembly GCA_035222895.1). Classification (NCBI taxonomy): domain Eukaryota; kingdom Metazoa; phylum Echinodermata; class Echinoidea; order Camarodonta; family Strongylocentrotidae; genus Strongylocentrotus; species Strongylocentrotus droebachiensis. The sequence goes on from JAVYIG010004884.1 coordinate 5,757, forward strand.
GGGCCATCATTGATGCTAAGATCGACAAAAACAAGATTGACACCGTGGTACTTGTCGGTGGATCAACACGAATCCCGAAGGTCCAGAAGCTTCTCCAGGAATACCTCAACGGCAAGGATCTCAACAAGTCTATCAATCCTGATGAAGCTGTTGCCTATGGTGCTGCTGTCCAAGCTGCCATCCTCTCTGGCGACCAGAGCGAAGAAATCAAAGATGTTCTTCTAGTCGATGTGGCTCCTCTCTCTCTTGGAATTGAGACAGCAGGAGGTGTGATGACAAAGCTCATTGAGAGGAACACAAGAATCCCAACAAAAGCAACCCAGACATTCACAACCTACTCTGACAACCAGGCAGCCGTTACCATCCAAGTACTTGAAGGAGAAAGAGCTATGACCAAAGACAATAATCGACTTGGTCAGTTTGAGCTATCCGGTATCCCTCCTGCACCTCGGGGCGTCCCTAAGATCGAAGTCTCTTTCGACATCGACGCCAACGGCATCATGAACGTCACCGCCAAGGATGAGAGCACAGGACGTAGCAACAAGATCACCATCACCAACGACAGCGGAAGGATCTCTAAAGACGACATCGATCGCATGATCAACGATGCCGAGAGATTCAAGGCCGAAGATGATGCTCAGCGGGAACGCATCGTGGCCAGGAACCAACTGGAGAGCTATGCCTTCAACGTCAAGTCCGCAATCAATGACGCATCGGTAGAGAGCAAGCTCAGCTCCAGCGACAAGGAAGTCGTTACGAAAGCAGTTGATGACGTCATTACTTGGATGGATAGCAACTCTTTGGCAAAAAAGGAAGAATTCTCGTTCAAGTTGGAAGAGTTGCAGAAGACATGCTCTCCCATCATGGCTAAATTACACGCAGGTAGCAACTCGGGTCACCCTGGACCAGAGGCCAACTCATCGTCATCAGGCGGTGGAGGGCCAACCGTTGAGGAGATGGACTAGATATCACTTTGTTCTGTTTATTATTCAAAGTTTATTTCTAATCGACTATGGATATTCACGCTATCACACAAAACTTATCACATTGCATTCATTAAAAAGAAATTTCTGGCAACAATCAAATTAATTAAATATATACATGTATCTTCAAAATCAGCAACATATGCAAAGAACTTTTGATTTAAAAATAAAATGTTACCAGACTCTTTGTCAAATAACTGAAATTATATCATTATTTGTCCTATACATCTCCATTGGAAGAAAAGAAAATGATAAAAATACTTTTTGTGTTGACAATAATATTTCATTAAATATCTTGCATAAAAAGAAAAGATTGATAATCATATTCAATTGTGTCACTTTTAACAGATAGAAGTGATCTTTATAATTTTGTAAACGTTATCATCATCGTCCTCATTCATATTCTCTATATTAATTTTTATACTTGACCTCCGTGTACATTATATTTTTTCTTTGTACATGAAACATTGTCTTGAATACAGTACTGTCAAATAATTTGTGTAAAGTATTACTGGCGATGTATATAAAATAATTATTTGTAGGGGAACAATATGTTTTATGTATGTACAATATTTATCATATCGCCAGGACTAACCTGATACACATAAGTTACTCAGAGTAATTTTATGTATTCGTAATGTTTATTTAAATACAGGAGTATAGTGACATTGAGTTCATATTATTGTTATGTTTTTTTTTTCTCTTTGCCTCTTAGAGGTGTTTATTCAATATTCAAACAATAACATAATTTTGCTTACAATTTAGCAAATCAATGGAACATCGATAATACACAAATTATTTATTCAAATATAACTAAGCAAATTCGCAGGAAATTTCATATTATATTATATTATTTTTATGTTGATGTCAGCCAGAATGTATAGGCCTGTATGAGTAAAATCAAAACTCATTAAAAAGAAAGTAATTATGTATATAAATGATATTCGATTTTATAATGTATCATGAACTGAGAAAAAAGGTATATGATGTAATTGTCATTTCTATTGTATATTGTACTCATATAATTATCATGAATTCAATAAAGTTCAAAAATGTAAAATGAAAATGAAATATGTATTGATCATCAGTTATTTCTCTTCAGATGTCATGAATGATATAGTTTCGAAAATAATCAGCATTAATTAACATGTTTAAACGAGTCAAAGGAGATGTCAGGAGTCAAGTGAGAGATTGAGAGGAAGGGAAGGAAGACAAATGGGGCGAGATGGGGATGAGAGGGAAGTGAAAGACAGAAAAATTACAAAGAGAGAAAGAGAGAGAGAGAGAGAGAGAGATACAAATGGAGAGAAAATAAAAAGGAAGAAAGTCACGAATGGAGGGACGGGGAAGGGACTACAGTGTACATACGCCTTATCAATCTTATCTCATTGAATTGTTTAACGATTGGTCTTAGCATACAAGCATGTACTTTTAGATAGAAACATTTACACGTAAGTCATTAAAAAGAAATAGCATAACGATACATTTAAGATTTAATAGATGACTAATGTTTTCGTTTCGAGTTCCACGCAAAGACATCACATGAACTTGGTTCCACGTCTCAGTTGCATTATGAGAGGAACATTCTCGTTTTCAGACCCTATTCTGTTAGGAAATTAGGAATGTGTTCTTTTGCGACTATCGTTGATGCTATTTCTCATGAGCTTTATAATTAAAGTAATTATTACCCTCTCATACTGATTTAGAGGTAATCATAATGATTTCTTTAATTATTACCCAAACATCCGTTATACAATGTATTTATGTTTTCACTTTTCGGGATGCAAAAGCAGACTAAGATCCGAAGTAGAGTCCGTATTATGACGTCATCAACAATTGGAAAGAGAGAACGTCGCATCTGCCATAAAGTTCGCTCAGAATGGCTACAAAAATCATATTTCTAGCTTTATGGCTAAATTTTATTGGACTCATATTATGTAGGAAGCATCACTTGGTTCTGCACGTAAGTTTTCGACTAATATTTTTCTCGAATTCGAATTATATTAAGGTATTAAACCCGGTATGATATGTGACAAAATTTCAACGTATGCCCCACACATAGAGTTTCGTGTGTGTTTTGCTGCGATATTTTTTTCTTCTCTTAATTTTTAGTTTCTTCACTTTCTTGAACAAACAAAAAAATACATTCATTTTTCTTCAGTCGTAATTTATTTGAACGACTCGTGAGCTTTTCAAGAGCTTATTTTGTTTAAATCCAATTTATTGGTTAGTTTAGCCTAGAATAGATAGTAGATTCTAGTTAGGGAGTGTTTTTATTTTTATTTTGTTTGTTTGTGTGTTTGTTTTTTTGCTGGTCGTGAAGACTATTTTAAAATACACCTAACGTCAACATTTTGAAGGGCCTTTTAACAGGGCTGTTAACCCTCCCGCATGTGGAGGGAGTCTCATACCACCACGCTCATTCTCTTGCCGTCCAACCAGCTCGTAGCGGGAAACTCTTACTCTCCCGCAATCTCACGGTTTATGAAAAAACTCCCGCCAAACGTGTCAAATGAACCAGCGTACCGTATCGGGGGGGGGGGGGGGGCAGAGTAGTGAACAATGTTTTTTTTCAACACTCCTCCCCCTATTGAGCCAAAAAGAATTGCATACAATCTCCCTCGAAGCAGTTTCCCAAAGTTGACAGCCCTGCTTTTAAAGTTGATAGGTTACTGCCCTTTCCGCAAACCAGAGAAAGATTACCATTGACGTTGTTTTTGTTTTTAATGTTTTTCTCCTCCTCCTCTTCTTCTTCTTTAAAGAACAAGAATCTGATAGGAGCAGATGGTTGGATCATCATAAAAAGCATCCTCTATTCATTTAACACAAGTTGTTATCTGCATGTTTATCTAAAGCAATCTTTTATCCATTCCATAGACCATACACATATTCCTGAGAGACTTCTATCAACAGGTTTGATAATTATTGTATGGCTTGTTTGGGGGGGGGGGGGGTTGCTAGTCCATGGCCATGGTAGATCATACTAATTACTAGAAAAAGGGGACAGAGTATGAGAGTATGTAGATATTTCATTTTTAGCTTGGAAACACTAAATTTGTAGCAGAGTACACTCATTTCTACAAGAACAATGAATGTACCTTTGTAGTATCCAGTAAATCTAATATTGTTTGTGTACTTATAAAATGGATGACTTTTTCTGAGGATTAAAATCTAGCAAGACTGTATCTAACTAGTTGCTCAAGAAAAATGGACCCTGTACTGATTCATATTTCACAAGGAATGCTGGTATACAGTCCAATTTAAAGTGGTATATTTAATCACCTTAATAATTACATGTATGTTCTCTTTTTCTTGCGTTTACAGAATGAAATGAGAAAAGACATTGAGATTACAAACTTCGGCCTACTCCAAGGCGGGATGCTGTCAATCAATGTCTCAAACCTGAGTTTTCCTGTACCAGAGGCACAGACCTGGGCACAGATTCAAAAGACTACCCTGATTGGCTTCACATTAGACATGTCAGGAAGCTATGAGAGTGCATCTTATGCTGTGAGTAACTCAACCAGTTTCTCTTTTTAAAGTCTTGCTAAGCAATTTTAAAGGGATCCGGTAACTTTGTCTTAGATCCTTTAAAAAAATCCATGATCTAGCCCATGCTGCAATGATAATTATAAACCTTTAGGTCAGTCAGGAGCCCCATGACTTTTACAAGCCAATTGCCTGTCTGATTATCAAGATATTTATGATTGAAAATCGAAATCAAATTTTGCGTTTGCCAAACAGTTTTCATAACACTACAGTCTATTGGGGAAAACGAGTATGGTAAAACCGGTCACTCAAAGGTTTTTACGTTTTGAGGCCCCTCTTGATCATTTTGAAGCGCACATTTTTTAGGGCTTCAATATAACACCATATCACAGACACTGATAACACGTAGGGCCGTGCATCTCAGATTTTACATTGTTAAACTATCCCTTTAAGCAGAAGACACTTGGTATTCTACTATGACATATATCCTAAGCCTCCTTCAGATAAAATGTAGCAAAACCGCTTCAGGTTTTTATGACTTAGTATAAAACACTTCACATTTCTGTATGTTATAGCATAGCTCAGTAAATATGTGGTTGCTATTCATGTAGCTGCTTTGTCATACATGTAGGTACATACTGTATGTACATATTACTTTGAATGATCAATGTAATTATCACTGTCTATTTCTTTATGTTTTAATTATGTACATTTGGTCATAAAATCATTTTGTATACAAGATTGTGATGATACATAAAGTGACTCGGTAACATTGTTGAAAGTTGATCAAAAATTGCATAATTTTTGTTTATAAATGTTACTTTTTATATTCCTTCAACTGTACTTACCTTCTAACATGCAAAAAATCCTGAAAAAATTCTAAAAACCACAGATATCTATGGTTTGCATTGAAGGTGTCACTGTGCAACACCCTCTTACAGTGATTAACAGTAAATTCTCCCAACCATTTTTGAATTTTCCCAACCGTTTTCCATGAAAGAAAAGACATACTGGTAAGAGTTAAGACAGGCTATAACAAACCTGTCAACACTTGTCTGGAATGTGAAATGTCTGGAATGGTATATTGAGCCAATGCAATGCATTTCTTTGTGAAGATATACATTCACGTTCAAATTGTCATAATATAGTTGGGAGAAATATGGAATTGATTAGATCAGTTTTTCCCAATTTATATCATTAATAATTGTTCGTTTTCACTCAAACTTTCAGATTATCTTTAATTGTACATCTAGCATTGAAATCACTACCTTAGCACCACTTTCTCTTATCTGAACAATGTTACCAAGTCCCTTTAACTCTTACACTGCCATGAGACTGCTAGCGCGCTATTGTTATAGTGCCATGTGCACGCGAGCGTGCTATCGATTGAAAGCCACGTTCATGCTAGCGAGCCACCGCTACGGTGCTTTGTGCGCGCTAGCGCGCAGATGTAATAACAGTTATTGTTCATGCCCATTGCACCGTGTTGAGTGCTTTTGCAGCGCTATTGAAAGTACCGTCGCGTGCATCAGATTATCGGCTTTGTATTACGCGTCTTTGTATACAACAGTCAGATTGGATTTTCTCGAGTAATTTAGAGATTTGTTTTTGATATCATATATCATCATTATGCCTCCCCATCACATTGGATTGGTTCGACAACTCACTGATAGTGCTTATTTACTTCAGCAAAATTACAAATTCATGAAATGATATTGGTATCATTGGAAAAAGGGTGAAATTTCCTACAACTCTCATATACAATGTTTGTTTATACAACATACGAATGAGAAGTTATAGTGGATCAAACATAGTAAAGATTTTAAAAACACGCACTTGAACCAAGTCAACCAACCCTAAAATTAACTTGGCACGCAGGGGCTTTGTTGCTGGCACAATAGAGATTAGCACTGTGGCACTGGGTGCATTGTATGGGTGGCAGCTTAAGAGTTAAGTGTTTAATTGTTCACACTAAATATGTGTTTATTTACACATATCTTTTGTGTATCATTGCATGTTTTTCTGATGTAGGAAGACCACACTAATGGCAACTGTGTCCTTAAACCTGGGAGCGTTGGCAAGAACGATTCTGTGGCAACAATTTATTTGACTTTAAATTTTACAACCAAAAGGTAAGTTTAGATAAGCGTGGATGTTCTTTTAATTACATTACTTGAATGAAGGACATTGTGTGATATCACCAGTTAAGCTACAGGGTGATAGGGATGTTGCCCCTCCCCTGCCTTTAAATAAGGGGAATAAAAGGACAGGTGACAATATACATTACATATGTATGAATCATATGAGTTGCATCAACTGAAAGAGGAGGATCTAAGCTTCACAAATATGTGTCATTTATTAATCATAATTGTGATTAAGTTATGATAAAACATCGATAATTCTCGGTTTCCTTTTTTCTGGGACGCACTGTATATGAAAAGACAAATTGTCACATAACAGGACATGTACATGTATATTTGCCCCATACTTTGTTATTGTGCTATGCGTGTTTGTAATTTTTTTCTTCTATGAAAGCAAATAATTTCTTTTATTAATCATGAATTAAAGGGAACTTGTGATTGATTCTTGTTGTGTCTGTTTGTCCATTCGTTTTTTCTTTCAAGTCTGGAAGTCAACAGATGGGGTACAAAACTGAAGAATCTGAAAATAGTACCTATGCGTGCAGGAATAGATGTTTGCAGTGATGTGGATCCTCCACCTGCCCCTCAGCAATTCTCAGTTGATGAGCACAGTCTAACAAGACGGAGGAGACAGGATCCTGATAGTCCAGATGGAGCTGGACTGAACCCAGTCAAACCAGGGCCAGAAGATAAGGACCAGGACCAACCTGAAAAAGGACCTGGACAAATTCCTGTCGAAACAGGGCCTGGAGATAAGGACCAGGGTCTGTCAGAAAATGGACCTGGATCTAACCAAATTGGAAAAGAGCCTGGAGATTTAGGTCCAAAAATCCCAACCGACAATCCCAATGCAAAACCAGCGGATAAAGCAGAAGTCGTTCAGACTAATCTAATCAGCCTACCAGCAAACATGGAATGGAAAAATAACATCTTATACATCAACACAAGTGTAAGTAATACGATCAGGATTTACTCTTGAAGTACTTTGCTATTTATAATTTTGAAGTGGAAAGATTAAATGAAGCTGTGTCATCCCATGTACATTGTGTGTGCATTTCTGTGATGGTTAATTTCAGGAGGAGACAAATATAAAGTTTTAATATTTTGTGTAGGTTTCACTATGCCAAACAATACTGTTGGGCATTTTCATAATTACTAACTACCCAATTAACTTTACAGAATCATTCTAGACAGTCACTCTTGAAAATGAGTTTCATTGGCTGATCTCAATGTTATACTTTGATAATATATTTTATTGATTTCATCTTTGATGGAGAAAGGAAGCATACATATATTTGCATTGTTCAAAATGGGTAGATCTTTCACAAAAACTCTTTGAATGGCATACCAATTGGAATATATCTTGCTGCCTCAAAGGTGTAATTAGATGATAAATGTTAGATCATAATATTATGTTGAAAGATTCGGTAAGCATATGGCATGTTTACTTATGTTGATCCTTTTCTTTTATGCAATGCAGTTTGTAGTTTGCATAAAGAACAAAAGTGAGCAGGGTCTGTACAGCTTCTTCTATCACCATTGCACAGCCAATCCCAAAGAACCTGTCAACTTCTCTGTGAGTATTCTAAAAGATTTCTTGATTTAGTCAAGCCCTTATATATACAGGTAAACATTAATTCCAAAAATAAAAATAAAATACTTACCGGTACATTAATTATTATTTATATTATTATTCATTTTTGTCTCGCCTGCGTAGCAAAAATGCGAGACATAGGCGCTGCTTTTCCGGTGACGGTGGTGACGACGGCGGCGGTGGCGGCGTCAACATAAAAACTTAACCTAAGGTTAAGTTTTTGAATTTTTGATATAATTTTAAAAGTATAAGTTCTTAGTCAATGAAACTTGGACTTTAGGATTATAAAGTATCCCAATCATGTGAGTAGAATTTCAGGTCACAAAGTCATGGTCAAAGGTCATTTCAGGTCAACAGACTTGGACTATGTTGGGGCTTAATCATCAAAAACTTAACCTAAGGTTAAGTTTTTGAATTTTTGATATAATTTTGAACGTTTAATTTCTTAGTCAATGAAACTTGGACTATAGGGTTATCAAGTATCCCCAATCATGTGAATATTATTTCAGGTCACTAAGTTAAGGTCAAAGGTCATTTTAGGTCAACAAACTTAGACTTTGTTGTGGCATCAACATCAAGATTTTGAATTTTTAGCATATTTTTAGCATAATTGAATCTTCAAATTCCATGAAACTTGTACCCAAGGGTTACCAAGTATCACAAATCATATGACACAAATTCAAGGTCACAAGGTCAAAGGTCAGTGGACTTGGATTATGTTTTCACAACTTAATATGAGAATTAATATTTTTTTTGGATTAATTTGTTCATATTTCATTCAAGTTATCGATCGTGGTACATTTAATAGTAAATAATTCTTCTGATGATTCTTAGTTAATATTCACTTCAAAATGTGATTATACATGTATTTAGAGGATTTCATTTTATGGGGCCTGCTAATAAATAATGTCCCAACCGCAATTTTTCATCATATCGAATTGCGTAATGCAGGCGAGACCGCCGAGAGCATTTTCCTTGTTTAATTATTTGGGGGGGGGGGTGGGGGGGGGGGGGAGGGGCTTGAGGTTCATCTAAGATATTCTGCAAATCATGAAATAGCATATGCCCCTGACTTTGAATAGAACAGTGTTACAAAGTAAATTACATGAATGGAACATTTTTGTGTGTTAAAAGCTATGATGCTCCTAGAAGATATCTGTCTTGTAATGTCATGTAATGTCAGATTAGCATTGATTATCATTACTAGCTTGAAATTGTAGTTAAATCTATTTTTCATGGTTGCTAACAAGAGAATCACAATATCATTCTTCACATTGTGAATCTGTTTTGATAGGTGTCAATCGTGGAGAGGAACGTTGGGCCAAACTACCTATCTGCTGGAGACATCCCCCTGCCCACCCTCTACGCAACCATGTCCCTTCTCTTCTTATGCTCGGCTATCTACTGGATCTATTACCTTTGCCACCAAGAGATTGTCTTTAAGATACACTACTTCATGTTCTTCCTGGCCTTGCTCAAGTCACTGTCACTCATGTTTCATGCTGTGAGTATATAACAGATTTGTCTCCCCAGGGAGTGGAAAATGTGCATACATTGTGTGCGGGTAAGCCTGAATCCGATGACCGGGGTAATGATATATCTGTTAAGCGCTTAGGCACATCGTTGGATCGATGTATTGAGTGCTATATAAACCCAGAATATTATTATTAATATTTTGTTTATTGATGCACATATATACAAACCTTTGTGTTTAGCATACGTTCATGGCATATTGAAGTGGGCTCTGACACATGCTCCGGCGACGATTGATATGGGTTATATGTAGTCAAAGATGTGGGCTTGAGTTTGGGGTTGCAATAGGGTTTAAGGTAAGGTGTAGGTTAGGGTTAGGTATAATACTTGTCCAGGGTTAAGAATTCTTAGAATGAAGGTTGTTGACTGCAGAGCATCCGTCGTCAAAATGTGTTACACATAAGTGTACACATAAGGACATTGCTTCACTTAATGGCTGCTGGGACAACAGCACCACTGCGCCTAGAAACAATGTATTAGGCGCGTTATAAATGTGACCTATTATTATTATTATTATTATAGGTGTAAATTTGTAACTGAATCCAATGACCATAGTAATAATACGCTGTAAAATGTTTTGATCATTAACTTGCAGCTAGAAAAGTGCTGTACATGTATGGGGAAAAAAAAAGTTATTATGATATAGTTTAATGGTTCATCACGTGTTGGTAAAGAAACGAGGTGTAAATGATAAAAGTTTCTAAAATGCCTCTATTTTCTCTATAAAAAAAACTAGATACTGTGGATTATTTAAAGCCTATAGGAAGATGTCTTGCTCTGACTTTGATGAAAGGAATGGTGTATAATGCACCAGAATAAACTGAACAAGTATTATGTATATTTAATGTGCATGCAAGTTACAAGTTTCATTGTTAATATAAGATTGCCATTTGTTTTAAGTAAAACAGAAACTTGAGAATTAATACTACCTGTATACATGTCAAATACTATACTTATGTATTGCCAAACGGATAAACATGTTCCTTTTCCCTTTCTAGGTGGATTATCATTATATCGGTAAGGATGGTAGACCTATGGAAGCATTTGAAATCCTCTTCTACATCACATACTTGTAAGTTCAACAACTTGTTATATTTATCTACCTATAGTCAGAAGGGCACATCATTTGACCTTTAGAGTTTTACCCTTCTTGATCTCAGCAGGCTTTTCTTTTTTCTTTTTTTTTCTTTTCATTATGTTGCTACCATCAGTATAATACCTGGGGATGAAAAGTATTAAATTTATTCTGAAATTCATGTACAGCTGAAGCTGCTGTAAATAAATAGCTGTTGATTCTTCTGTCACTATTTTTGTCATTCAACTGATGGAAATCCTACGACATGGTGGTCGACAGCTTGAGCCCTTAGATTGAGTCAGGTGTCTTTCTTTTTTCTTTTTTTTTTTTTGGGGGGGGATGACCACAGATAGATAGTCATTTCCTTTATGTTGTTAACAGCTTCTTTTTTCTATTCTGCTGCCTTACCTTATACGAAATAAGAACAACAGCTTCTGTACTCAGGAAAAGAAAAGAAACCATTTCTATTCGTTTGCTGATACCAAATAACCCTACGAATGGCTACGATATCAGATTATTTTAAAAAGTGTATCTAATTATTTTAATTTTTTTCTTGCATTAATTCACCTACCCTTGTAAGGTATGCTTTGTATCCCATTATGAAACATGTATGAATACAGTCAAACCTGTCTACAGCGACCGCTCAAGTGAAACAAAGAATGTGCTTGTTGTAGACAGGTGGTCTTTGTAGACAGGTTCCTTTAGTGCATGTTTCAATGAGAAACCATTTTCAAGGGAAACAAATAATGTGCTTGTAGACAGGTAGTCACTGAAGCAGGTTTGACTGTAAATGTATACCAGTATGCTATTAGTGCTTCAATGTAAATGTATGTATTTCTTTCTTCAGAACTAAAGGTGCCCTCTTGTTTGGAACCATCGTACTGATTGGATCTGGTTGGGCATTCATCAAACCTATTCTCTCCGATCAAGACAAGAAACTCTTCTGGATTGTTATTCCGCTTCAGGTCAGTATGGAAAATATGGGGGGGGGGGGCGATTCACAGAACTTGTAATCAATAACAAATGACAGTTTTTGTTATAAGCTACTGAAATCCTTGCTTCTGATTGGTTTACAGCAGATTTGTCACTGATTTTTGTCATTTGCCATTGAAAAAAAGGCTTTGTGAAACGGGTCCCTGGTCAGCTCTGATCATGCAGACCACACCATTCAAATTTTATTCAATTCAATTTATTTATGTTTCCAACAAAACATTACAAATCAATTATAAACATTTACAAACTATTTAGGAATACATATTGGAAACGGAGGGGTCCACTAAAAAGCAATGCTTGTACAAGTGTAGGCCCTCGAATGATACTTAGAAATAATGAGTAATTAAATTAATAAGTTTTGTAACTACAAAATAGGGTAAAAAAAAGGGGGAGATGCCAACAGAGACGAGAACGGGACAAGACAGTACTTTACATGACAAAGATAGGAAAACAGGGTCACAATACAAAGAGTAGACTATGCCAAAAAAGAAGTGAGAGATCGGCGGTACAGAAAATAATACAAGCATGTGGGGTTGAGCAGAAGATGAGGAAAGAGAAATGCGCATTAGAAAAGAAATAAGCATGAGAGGGCACAATATAATATATCATTGCCCTGTATCTCATTTGGCATCAATTTATCAATTCAATAAAGATGTTGTATTTCATCGATCAATTTGAAAGCTGCTTTGTATTGAGCTTTTGTGATTGATTGCAACTTTAGTGTTAAACCAATGTTGGTTGTGGGTTGTAGAAGGCCTAAAGCACTTTTTATCAGAATTCTTTTTATTTCTTTTGATAATAGCAAGGTACTCGTCTAGACTGCCTTGAATTTTCATCTCTCACTCTCTCTCTCTCTCGCTCTTTCTCTCCCTCCCTCTCTCTCTCTCCCTCTCTCTCTCTCTCTCTCCCTCTCCCTCCCTCCCGGAGTCCCTCCCACTCTCTCTCTCTCCCTCCCTCTCTCTCTCTGGCTCTATCAATAAATACAAATTTTAGATCTTAGATCTCTGATCTTTGTGTTTATGTAATTCCTGTCATACTTTTACATGGTGGATTTCAAAAGTTGTTGATGTCAAGTTGACTGTAATCAAATGATGAACAGAATCAATTTTATATGAACATTGGCATTCATGTACAAGGGTTTTACTTTTACACACATTTGTGAAAAAAATCATTCATCACCTTGATACATACATGTTTGTTTCCCTGTAGATCTTTGCCAACGTAGCATACATCATCACCGACACGTCTGAGGAAGGAGAAGCACAGTATTCTATGTGGAAGGTCATGTTTGTTACGGTAGATATCATCTGCTGCGGTGCTATCCTCTATCCCGTCATATGGTCCATACGCCATCTCCAGGATGCAGCGCAGACGGACGGCAAAGGTAAGACGACTCTCATCTACCATCCATCCCAACTGTCAAAATTGAGTAGAGAGTGATTTAATTTTGAAAGCTTTTCAAAAAATTAGCTCCAACTGCCTTGCATGTTTGCAGCAATATTTTTGAAGAAGAATTATGCTGTGATTTTTCCGCCTGTAGTGAATAATTTGAAAGATGAAGATTTTTTTTTTTGCACTATAAAATTTCATATTTTGTTAGTTTTACACATCTTTTGATTCCAGATTATTGTAATTTAAACCTTGTGGGTACTGTGCTTCATCAAGAATTGTGACCCTCATACATAAAACTTTAAATCTTTTCTGAGGGACCGCAGATTAGCAACTTTTATTTATTGCATAAACAAGTGATTAAGTGCATTTCTTGGGTATTTATAGTACCGGTAGTTTCTTAAGACCACAATACACTAAAGTAATTAAAGAGATAAAGCTAGATCAAGTTGTGATGCTTGACGCATTCTCAGACATATAATTGTTTAGTTCATACATTCATTCACTTATTTGCCCTCACTATCTTTCCCTCCTTTGTGTTTGCATTCAAACGTTTATTTAGTCATGTCTATACTCATTTATGTACCCATGCATTTATTCATTCATTTATGCCTCATTTCAAACACTGTATAAATTTACCCATTCATTCACCCATTCATTCATTTTTATTTAGTTCTTCACCTCATCATTCATAATGTCATCGGTTTTTAAGGTGGTGTGTCTCTTTTGCAGGCTGAAAATATAAATTTGTGTGAATCCTTTAGTAAACAAGAGATAATACCAACTAAAAACTCCCCTGAAAAGATTAAAGCTGGTAATTGCCTTTATGTGGAATTATACCGACCGTTAAGAATTTTCGCAACATATTTTGAAAAATTATGCGTAGAAAACCTTGTACCGTAGGGTCGTCAGTTTTGTGCAAATATTCAATCAGCTTAATTTTGGCAATTACAAGAAGTGGGACATTGATGTGTACAAATGCTCATGTACCCTTTACAGCTCATTTCATGTATGTTATTACCAAAGAAAAAAAGAAGTCAGTCAGTCAATCAAAAGTGTCTGACAGTGAAGTCTAGAAAGAAAACAGATTTCCTTGGGATAATTTGAATACTAGGATACTGCTAACGTTAATTTCACAGATAGGACATACTGGTACGTGACATATTCATAATTCCTGCAAAGTTCTACAGAATTTGATGTTGCCTGCAAAAGGGATACACTACCTTTAACTGATTCCTTAAGTTGTCATCCTCCTACCCTCCCTCTCATGCTGTGCGCCTAATCGCTTAATCTTACCACTGCGAACTTGGTTTATACCTCTCTTCATTGTTTAATTCAGTCTTTTATTAAACCTCCCAACCAATGTTTAACCCCATTTACACTCAATAATTCCCATAATGATCCTTTGCTTCATTCCATCTTTACTAATACTTCGCATTTTCTAAGACTTTTCCTTTCTTTTTTAATTTTCTTCTCTTTTACAGCAGCCATAAGTCTGGTGAAACTGAAGCTCTTTAGGTCCTATTATGTTTTGGTAAGTGTGAACATCTCCTTTTATTCCTCAACCACCATACATGGATGTAGAATCTGGTTCACACAAATGAGTAAAAGCTGACACAATTCTTAGGACTTACTTTCCATGTTTATTCTGTAACCCAATTAGCTGCCTAGAATGCAATCAAACACATGTACATGTATGGTACCTCTGAAACGACAACACTACAATGGAGTTAGTAACAGAGGCATAGTTGGCATTCAAGAGATCAACGTCAGAAAATATTTTGTACAGTAAAATCTCTAGTACCAATGCAGGGCATGTGGGCACTCAAATTCGAAGTCTGGACCCCCCAGATTTTGAACCTTTTTCATAATGCTCATGCATACAAACTCTTAACAAGTTCAATCCGGACCCCCTTACGGAGATGTGAGTTGGTCCAGTGGCACGTTCACTTGGTCAGCTCTCTGTCTTCGCCTGCAAAATGGCTCAGACGACCCTGGTTTGAAACTGAGTCACGTCTTTCAGATGGTGACGTTAAAGAACGGTCCCAGACGTAAATAATCATATCTGATTGATACACGTCTGTAAAAACCTAATTACACACAAACACCTTTCAAAAAAATTAGTGTGTACAATTTGATATATTTCATTATGAAACAATGTGTTATGTTTATTGATACCTCTGGACATAAATCTTGTATGATGAAAAATGTTGTTAGAGGTATGATCAAAATTTACAGCTGCTACTATCTTTAAACGCAATAAATATTGCTTTAACATTAATATCTTTCTGGTATCTGTTTATGAAACTGTTATCCTCTCTGTTACAGGTGGTGTGCTACATCTATTTTTCCAGAATAGTCGTTTATATCCTGAAGGTAAGAAGACATTTATCAGACAAATTGAAAATGTGAGAGCAGGGAAAAAAGTAAATGTTGGTGATCAAAATGGGCTAGAGGAACAGGCTCTCACCCTTGACCACAAAGCACAACAAACCTCATCAGTAAGAGATGTTAATTGCAATACTAAACAGTTAATGAGAAGGTTGAGTTCTGGGGAGAGCTGAAAAAAAATTTTTAAAGCGTTTTCATTGTTATTATGCAAGTGTGGAAGAACATCAAAGAAAAATTGATCCCTGAAAAGTATGGCTCTTGAAATGCCGTCATATTCTAAACATGACATGTAACAGCTTAACAATGAGGACCTCATTTATGGCACATTTTTGTGTAGTCCCATATAAATCTTTCTGTGTACAGTGCTTGTTACTTTTACCAAGACTGGGCCAAATTTCTCATCATTTTGATGATTCCAGCACCTTGCAGTACACACCAATACTTATATGCTGCATGATCAACTTTTTCTTGGGCGGTCACTATAGACAGGTTTGACTGTATTAAGAAAAAAAGTAACCGGAATTTTGATTTGACTTTGATCTCTCGCACTATCAGGTAACAATGCCATTCCAGTTCATGTGGTTGGACGAGTTCTTCTTTGAATTGGCAACGTACGTCTTCTACGTATTGACGGCTTACAAGTTTCGGCCTGGTACGGATAATCCTTACCTTCAACTCCCATCGGATGATGAAGATGAGGATGAGATTGAGATGGATGAGGTGTAAGTATATCACTCTTTGCTCTTCATTTAAAGCCCCACTGCACTACATATAGCTACTTGCGCCCTCTATATAGCAAACAATGCCTAATCGGTGCCTGTTGGTCCCCATGAGCCCCTTTTTCTTATGTTAATTGAGAGCTGATTTGATGAGATAACCACCTGTCATTGACCTTGTAGGGAGGTCTAATCCCCCTGGCCAAACTAGTGCAGAAGGCATTTAAAGTGAAGGTTAAATAAAAATAAAGGTAACAAATCATTTGTGAGCTTTCTTGTTCTTTGAATTGCAAGTTTGGAAGAATATCACAGGAGAAGTGTCTCCTGTAAAGGATTGCTCTTAAAATGCTTTCATATTCAAAATATGACGAGAAATAGCTGAAGCGTCTGAACAAAATTACTCTCATAGTACGTGTATGTAGTCCCTTATACCCCTTTCTGTGTGCATGTGCTGGTGAGATTGAGTCAATTTTTAAAATATTTTTGATGATTCCAAACAAACTTCACACATAACACCAATTTTTCTTTACTACATGTAATCTTCCTCTCCCACTTGCTTCAAGACAGTTTCTTTTTCATAGTGTAATAAGCCAGTTCGTAAAATAGCTTCGGAACGCATGACCCCAAAATATCCACAGATCTTTTACACGATGGATACGTCCCACTTGTGCATTTTAGAATAATCACTGCTGAAGTGATGGAGGTGCTTCATGAATACCTTTTGTTCGCCTCTTGAGAAGAATACTTCCACCTGTGTATCAGATAAATGTACTGTCGGTGCATAAATAAATACTGTTTACATAACTTTCATGAGCACGATTAGAGTACTCGTCTCAATGGTTTTACAATTTGGGAACGAATGACCTTTATCTGCCCATGCGCAAATCCTAATTACGAACTCGCTTATTGCATGACCACTACAATTTTATCAAGTTGAACAACAAACATGCACGCTGATTGAAAACTTGTCCCATGAAACGATACTTATGCAACATGTTGAAACAGTGATAACACAGTAGAGGTTAAAGTGACATGAAACCTTGACAGCAAGTTGCTTTGAATGAAAGTAGAATATTCAGAGCAAAAAAAATGGTGAAAGTTATGAACAAAGTGGGTTTACAATAAGAAAGTAATGGATTTATTTTTAGTTTGTGATCACTTCACAAATTCCCTTTTTAAATTGGTCAGTTTGTATCGGTGGTATAATTAAGTGTACAGTGGTCTTTCATACATCATATATATTTTGTGTTGAACAGATTGACAGAAACCGGACACTCAGAAGGACTGGTAAGGCATGTTAATGCTAATTCAAGAGTAAAGCAACGCGAGACAAACCAAAGTGCGTAGACACAGGAGTCAGCTTGACAAGATAGGCAGCTATACCAGAAAAGGGTAGTAGATAATACCATCTGCTGAAAGATAGAAGGGCTTGCATGGTGTGACTTTAGTGCCCTCCTTGCTGTCAGCAGGTGATCTAGGTTTAAGAGAAGAGAGTAGCGACTCTACTATACTAGAAAACATTAGATGATACTGTCAGTTGAAAGCCAGAAGGGTGTACGTGTATTAGGAGGTGGGAACACTTTCATACCAGGGGGTGTTTCACAAAGATCTTAAGTTGAACTTATCTCTAAGTTGGACTTAACAATTATGGAAAGCCATTAGCATCTATGAAAATATTTTGCAAAAAATATTTCAAAAGACATAAAATATTGGTTCAAATCATTCATAGTTTCTATTATCAAGGAGATTTCATGTTCTTGGTGTGGAATTTATAAAAGGTCTGAAATACTTGATTTTTCGCTTTTGAATATATATTTTTTTTAAAGGCTACGAATGGTTCTCTATAATTTTTAAGTCCAACTTAGAGTTAAGTTCGACTTAGGATCTTTGTGAAACATCCCCCAGATCAGGAAATTATTGGAAGATAAAAATTAGATTCTATTCTGTTGTGCTCTTCTCATACCATTGAATATTTATCTCATCAGACAATCACCAGCACATTTGCTTAATAGGCTATTTATCCTCACAAGTTGTTTGATGGTATGCAGCACTTTCTGTATCAGTATGTCACAGTTGACTGTACAGGTGTATAAATCTATTTGAGACCCTTCTGTTAATATGGGCTGGAAGCACAAATGAACATAACACCTCCAAACAGTGATGAGACTTGTTCACCTCCAGATGAATCATGATACATGTTATGTTTTGTTAAAGCTATTCTTGAGCTCTAGTATGGGAATTGGATTTTGAGAGAAAATAACTACAATTTATTCTGAATTGTTCATCCTGCAGTAGACTGGTGGTTTAAACCAGTGAAATTAAAACAAACGCACAAAAACGTACTGGGCAACATCTTCAATAAGTACCACAACTCCCATTTGCACATAGTGACCTGTGTAAAGCACATGGCGTTTGGCCTCTTTACCCGGATTTCTATGCTCGTTACTCAGCCCCTACACATTTTCTACCAAAACTGTTTGGCACATGTCATTTATTTGTAATCTTGAATATTCAGTGTAAGTTTTGTTGGATTCTGTAAAGACAAAAATTCTTATATTAACCAGAACTCAAGTTTATCTTTATGTGATTGGCCTATTTGGGACTATCCTAACAGGGCCTGCTGGTGTGACCAGCTATCAACATGTATCTGTTGATACCTGATGTGGCTAGTCTTCACAGTTGCACAATATATACAAAAAACAAATAAAATAAAGGTCCAAGCTGCATGAAGTAAGTAGGCGTTATAAGACAATTTTAATCCAAGTGCGTGCAAGAGAGTATACCTTGGCCCTGTTGCATATACTTACCATTGATGGTAACTTTGCCATCAATGGCAACTACCATGGTAACAGGGCTCAACAGCCAATCAAAATCAAGGTGTATGTTGGTTACTTTGAACCTACAGACTCTCTAGTTTGATTGTGTAGAATATATAGTACATTTATTAGTATGGTGTGGACGCTTTCCATGTATGGTCCAGTGGTAGTATTAAGACAAAAGAGTCCAACAAAGACTACCCATTGGACAGACCATTATAAAAATTAAAGGTAAATTACTATGGCAATCTTAGATTGGATGTAGGTTCCAATTGAACTTATGTGCCAAACAAAATACTATTTTGTAAATGAAGGTTCCTTTGTATATGTTCATGTGCCATGAGGGTATTACTGTATATGTATATTGTATTTATTATTCATATGGAACTTGTATTTTTGATGGAACATCATTTCAAGTTGGTTTAATGTACCGGTATACAGTTGTAAAGGGCTTCTTTTTTTTTAAAGAGTAAAAAAAAGGCATTTGTGAACACAGTCAGAGCACCATGTCGTTGTGGTTTGTCCATTTGACCATCAATCAAAAGGTTTAGAGTTCAAATCCCTGCCTGCTGCTAATGCCCTTCAACACGGCATTTTCTGATAGTTTTTTCCTTTGTCTGAGGTGTCGTTCATGATTATTCTTCTTTTTTTTCTTCTTCAAATGAAACGTGGTCTGATACAACCAAAGTAATATTTGGCAAGTGCCAGAGACTTGCTTTATAATCATGCAATGCACTATTCCATAGTGAGTATCATAATTATATTAGTAGTATATTATCATTAAATGTATTGTATATTTGAGAATAATTTAAAGGAAACCAAAACCTTCATACTAAGTTACTTTCATTCTAAAGTTTAAGATATTTGAAAAATATCAGTGAAAATTTGAACAAAATCGGGTAAGGAATAAGGAAGTAAGAGCTTTTTTAAATGACTAGTCACTAGAGGGCGGTATTCAATTTGATGACATCATCTGTGAACAACTCTCCATGCCTTTTGTACATCAAATTTCATGTTTTTCCTTCTTTCTTGTGATTGAGATAATGTACTCCCTTGAAAGCAAGATATAGAATGCAAAATGATATTCTACTTCACATGTTATGAAGTCGGATCAAGAACACAAATAAACACGAAGAAAACAAAAAAATTGTGAAATTTTATGTACAAAAGGCAGGGAGAGTTGTTCACAGATGTCATCAAATTGAATACCGCCCTCTAGTGACTAGTCATTTCAAAAGGCTCTAACTTTCTTATTCCTTGCCCGATTTTGTTCAAATTTTCACTGATTTTATTCAAATCTTTTAAACTTTACAATAAAAGTAACTTAGTATGAAGGTTTTGGTTTCCTTTAATTCTTTGTATGTATTAATGACTCTTGCCATTCAACGGTTTTCTAGGATTACTCCAGTGTGGCTGGCAGGGTGTTACATATCTACTCTCCCGATCAATGTTCTCAATATTTATTTATTTCTTCAAGAAACTTTCACCCAGAAATGCAAAATGATCTGTGGGTTTAGCTGTGCGACCAGGTCACAGTTGATCAAACATTTCATATTTCAATAACACCGAACTGTAATTATCTGCGCCTCTTTTCATGTTTCTATTGTTGTAGTTATCATGTTTTTGTGTGTTTGTTTTTTGTTTTGAAATGGCATGGCTAAGGAGGCTCAAAGACAATGTCCTGTGCTGTGAATATTGTCTTCTTTAGAATGGCCAAAAAGATGGACTATTGACTTAATTTATGTAGATAGTCTCAAGCCTGCACGATAAAAAAATTAAAAAAGATTTATTTGTGCATCTATCGGGCAACTGGTAACTTTTTTTTCTTCAATAGGCATTTAAGTTGGAAATGTGTTGAAAAGTGAGCTTATGTCAGCATTTGTTGAATATATATGCATGAAATAAATATATTTTTACATATTAGAATCTGTTAAAAGGTAGTGTCAGGCATTTGCAAGCCAACACCCACAATAAGATAATATATGTATAAAATATTAGGATCAAAACCCTTTCTCTAAAGAATTCAAAAATGATTAAAAATCAGACATCACGATTCTTCAGAGCATATTTTGAAGCAGTGTTTAAACAGCTAGTACTATGGGGTCGGTGTGATATTTACTGCACAGTACATGTACGTAGCGGTACCAAACCATCACAATAAAAATGTACATTTGTGCTACGTTTATTTTGCCTATAGAGCAGAACCAAACCATTTTGGGCTTTATATTTTGTTTCATTACCACTGTTGTGGCTCGCAAATGACTGATGCTACCCGATTAAATGAAATGTTTTAATGATCCAGCTTGATGGATATTGTTAAATTCTAAATATTTTTGCAGGTAAAATACGCCAGGTATTAGTGCATTATTTGGGGCCGAGTTATTGACTGCGTTGTATGATTATTCAGATTATTATGTACATACATATTTGTGGGTAAATAATTTAATAAAGTTCATTTTAAAATCCAATAATTCCATGTCCTGTGTGTCTTTATGATGCGTTATTGCCTCTGTTGACAAATCTTCATAATTCATTTTTACATTGTAGACCTCAGAGGGCGCCATGATGAGTAGGGAGTGTCAAGATAATGACAAACACTGCATGTAATAATTTTCATTTAAATGTCGTGGGGTGCGTTGGATGAGATACCCGGGGTTGACCGCATTAGGAACTTGATCTTTGCTTCATGATTTTATTGAAGTTTGAATCAACCAGCCACCGTGCAGAACCGTGCAGGAAACCAGGGGGGTGTTTCATTAAGCTGTCCGTATAGTTTGTCGGCCGGGTGACAGAAGGGCGTTAGCGCGCTAGCGACTTGAAAACTACTTTTCGGATTATTCACGTTTAAAGGTTTGTTTTATATTTAAACTGCTTTCTGTCCCGAAAATTGGTTTAAAACATTAAAGACTAATAGAAATGTTGTAGTAGAACACAGCTACAATTTTTTTCTCGGAAATAAGTCGGCTTTATAAAATTTTGAGGCGATTTAGTGCCAACGCCCTTCTGCTTAAAGCTTCATTATTAACCTGAAATTTGAGCCAACGCCCTTCTGCCAACCAGGCGATGAGTTACGCACGACTTTACGAATGACTTGAAGTGCCAGATAGGATGCCCAAAGTTTTCCTGATGTTTTCACAAAGTGTGACTATATTTCCAAAAAATTCAATTAAATTATGGCAAAAAATATACTTTACCATGAAAATGTTTGTTATAATAAGAATATTAATCTACATCTGCACAGTTCAACTTTAGTTGATGCAGTTAAAAAATTGACTCGAGCATCCCATTTGGCTTTTCATATATAAGTCGTTTGTAAAGTCATGCGAAACTTTACGAACGGTTTTATGAAACACCCCCCCCCCCCCCCCCCCTGGTCATCTTGCCCCATGATGCCTTACACAGGTCAAGATCGACTTTTCTCTTGGCCAGCTATGATTACATGCCCGACTTGCATCAGAATCAGAACTGCATTTTTTATCAAAAGGCTGTTTACTTTTTCACCCTGAAATATCAACCACAAAACCAAGTCCTTTCCACCACTGTACATATGCACCTTGCAAAGTAAATATACTGCACACACATGAATTTATACTCTGACCCAAATATGGGCTACATTTATTATGAAAGTTTACATATGTACACTGTCATTGCATGCTATATGATTCAATCAAATAGTATATCATTTAATTCATAGTAGTTATACGAGCATGGAATAATATAAATCAAAAGGCGGTGTCACACAGAGGCCAAAAATCCAGATTTTAGTTATCAGGATTTTAGTTATCCTCTTAATTGCTGTCTGTCATCAATTATCCCATTAAAAATCCTCTAACGAAGCAAGAAAATTTTCCCTTGAAAGGAATTTTCAAGGGATTTTTCTGTGTGACACTGCCTAAAGTCTCAGTTTCAAATTCTCTCACTTCCTCAAAGGCTCAAACCAACAAGTTCATTTCCCCTGTCGGGGTAGTCTAGAATCTAGATTCTGTCTGTTTTTTATATATCTGTTATTCTTCAATCACACGCATCCCACACGCAGCGCAATGTCTTCATTCATCGCGCGATCCCCCAAAACAAATGGGCTACAGAAAGAGAGGCAAGGACTACTTTGTAATCAACAACACAAAGTACAAATTAAGGCACTTCGTCACACAATAAAACGAACCCGAGCATGATCAGAGAAAAATGACAAACAAATCACATGTTTTCTAAGCTCAGTCAGCAATAATTTGCAACCCCAAATACGCAGCAGAAAAAGTTAGAACAATTAATATTTTATTCACCTGTTAGTGATCGATTTGTCACATCCAAAACCTCTTTAGATATAATTGTGAACACATGTCTGCAATATCGCAGTCCAGATGAGAAAATAAAATGAAATAAAATTTGATGCACAAAATTCATTACAATGAAGTACTAGCTTATACAACATACTTTTATGGGGAATTTCGTCATTTGAGAATTATTACCTTATCAAAGGACACAAGTGGAACGGCTTGGATTTCTCAGTTTCAAAAACCCTTCACTAAACACTCACTTAGCCATTATGCCTTCTCAAAATTGAGGTAAAGATGAAAATAGTCACCATATAAATACAGCCTGAAGACAAATGAAGAATGCTATGCATATAATATAATCATGAACCCTCAACTCGTTAGCTACAAATTGAGATTAATAATCACCCATGATTGAATTATAAAATAATATCAATTATGGAAAAATCACCATTATTCAGACTGATGAGCAGGAGGGGTATTAACTCGTATGCTTTAATACTGAGCTAATGCCCTTCTGGCTCTTAACAGATGAAATATCTATTCACCTAGGTTAAAGGAAGAAAGTTCATAAGAATGTACATAATATAGCACCACATATATACACCATTTCAACATACACAATATAATCCATCTTTGGACAGAAGTTGAATATAATTTCCAAATGAATGTTCAGGAAGAAATGATGTCACTCTTTTAAATGAATTATTCAGGGTCTGGCCTACATGCTAGTTCGGGACCCAGTATACCTATGACCCCTCCTACTAAATGGAGGCTTCCCGTTATCAACACTTGAATGTGATTGGCCGATGTTGCATGGTTTGAAGGGGTGGGGTCGTGTAAGCTCGGGGAGCTCAGGTTGGAGTCTTTACAACATGCAGCCCACTGTAGAGCATCTGTCATGGAAGACAATTTCACTAGCTTGGCATCCACAAACCGGTCTGAACCAGTTCCATCCAGATTAGTAGTCAATATTCTATCACCTGATTGGTTACAAGTGCTAGAGGGCTGATCCACTACATTGGTAGGGGTGTACTGTACTGTTTGATGGTGGAGGGACCCCGATGCCTGTGCAACTTCAATGCGACTGTAATCTCCATGGGCAGCAGTTGGGAGTTCGGAAGAGTAAACATCCCTCTGAAGTTGTTTGAGAAGGTGCTGGAAAGCTTCGAGGTTCTTTTCGCATCTTTTCATCTGTTTCTCGGTAGTGGTGGTATAATTCGTAGTGTCTGAAAATCAGAAATGCACAATGTCATATCAATCAACTATCAGATTTTTTTTCTTTTCTTTTGTGGAGAGAATGAATTTCAACTAACTTATGATGACATGCTTTTGAAAGTGCTCACATGTTCGCAGTAACTTCAATTCATACGTTTATGCTGCCTAAAACTTTCTTGCATGATTATTTGTAAAGTTGGAGACCTTTACCTGTCGGTATCATCAAAACAAAACATTCATATCTTGTAACCACTGGCAACCTTTGTGACAATGACAGGTGCTCTTTTCAATTCAATTCAATTCAATTCTTTTTATTCATCCAAATTCACAAGAATACATGGAAATTTGTTTTGGTCACACATTGTAAAAATACGTAATATATATCTGAAAAACTTCAGTCTCCGATGGCTGTCTTTAATATACATCTAAGCAATTATGAACAATTCATAATAGCTGATGACGAAATTCATCAATCCAAGCCATTCGTTGTGGTATCCAATATGGGAACTATGGGTAATGACATCTGAATAACAACTTGTAATCTATACAGTAGGCTTGCAGGTGCACCATGTGAGAGAGAGAGAGGATTGAGGAGTCCTGAAAAGGACTCTCTGTAATCTTTCTTGAGGGTGTGTTAGTCCCGAAAAGGACTGTTGGAGTAGTCTTGCCAGCTATTTTCAACTCCTGACGACGGATAGTCAACCTGTTCAAAATGTTGAGCCACTACCGCCACTCATCCTCTCCAAGCGCTATAGTTCTCCTTAGAAATATCAGCTAAGAAAGATAACCAACAGTCTTTTTCAAGACTACTCCAACAGTCCTTTTCACCCCTTACCACACCCTCACGAAATATTACCGAGAGTCCTTTTCAGGACTCCGCAATCCTCCCTCTCTCTCACATGGTGCACCCGCAAGACTACTGTATATCTACATCACCATGCAAGCCAATACTTACAAGCAGCATCTAACTTGTAATATGTTTCTTGATATATCATCAACAGTGCTTTCTTCTGAAAATTACTATTACAATTGTTTTAAAAATGAAACAGATGATATTAATACCTGCTGATGCTTCGTGACTGTAGAGACTGATGATGTTTGGACAGAAGACGACTCCATGGAAACCAGACTCCTGAAAGACAACAAAAACCATTTGTAAAAGTCAATCAGTAAAGCTTACAAAATCATCGCACAGAAATTTTGCATGACGAGATTGAACTGGTGGTTGAGTCGCTGCCCGGCAAGCAGTATATGCAGGTTCAAGTCCTGCTTGTTTCAAGATTTTTTCTGACTTGTTTTTTAATACAGATCAATCAACCGATCATATTTACTGGGTGTAAGCCACAAATATGTTTAAATGATTGAAATTTCTCCCAAGAAGCATTACATTTATAAAAGAGATTGAACTTTCATCTATATTTCAATTTATTCTCAAAAACAAATATTCACAAAGTCATTAATGTTAAGATCATATTTCACTGTGTACCTGGCACAAAGAAGCAAACACTGCTTTTGTGGTAAGTATTCAAACCTGTTAGTTATGATGCTGAAGTAACATAGCATCAATATTAACAATTTTGAAAATATATGAACTGATATGCACTGCACAGAAATGCAATGTAGTCAAAGAACAGTTGGAATTTAGAAATTGTTTTTCTTAACTATATTTAAAGAGAAGGTTGAGTTCTGGTCAAGCGATTGCATTGTGAAAGAAACATTGTGGAATCGATCAAAAAAGATTGATCATCTAGCATATAAGTATTTATGTGTATTGAAAGGTTCTGGAATCATCAAAATGCTAAGAAATTAGGCCTAGTCTTGGTAAAATTACAAGCACTGTACACAGAAAGGTGTATATGGGACTTAACGAACACGTGGCGAAAAAATCTGTCCCAAATTTTATGATGTTACATACCATATTTAGAATATTAAGGCATTTGAAGAGCCATGCTTTTCAGGGAACATGTTTTATCTGATGTTCTTTCACACTTGCCTAATACAATGATAACGCTCACAAATTATTTTTCACCTCTTCCCAGAACTCAACCTTCTCTTTAAATTTGATGTCAATGCAGCCCATTCCCGCCCTTCTGCTGGGCATGTAATGTTTAGTAAAATTATCTCCAAATTTCATGTGGTCCATAACAGAAGACGGTCTACACTCACCACAAGTTTAGGTAGAAGGCTGTACTCGTCCCTCTCTCCTGTGGTATTAAAGATGAGGATCTTGGCTACCGGTCCTTCCAAATCCCTCGCATCCATCTCTGCCTTTCGGTTGAACCACTTACAGCATGCCTTGATGCTACGAGGCGTATGGGCGCCGTCGAGGTAGTACGTGATATTCTTGCGGCGGATTATCTGGTTACGACCGGGCCAGTAGCACGATGTCAGACCTGGGATAAGAGGAGGATGAAAGTTGGACTAAATTTTTGGTGTTGGGATGCATTTTTAACAGGCTTTTGAAATCACTAGTCTATCTGTTTGTTCGCTGAAGTTGCTATTGATCCTTTGGAAACTGCCTTTGCATCTTACATAGCATCTATGTATGTCATGAAGCACAAATACCATTAGGATTAAACAAGTAACTGCTTAATTTATGATAACTGAAGTTATGAGCTTACGTTCTTAAAGAATAAAAGGGATAGGCATTAATAATAGTGGAATTCTATGTGTCATTTCTGACAACACTTTTCTCTATTAGCTGTTACATAATTTCTGATTACAATTTCTGTACAGCTTTGTGTATCTTACAAAATATCAAGGAAATAATAAGGATATTGATCTGAAATTTCTGTTTTATTTTTGGAATACTAACAAAAGTGCGAACAACTTAAGGTTTACGGTCTCAAAGTCAAGATATGTTACGGAATTACACAAAGATTGCCACTCCGTCATACAAAGGGATAGGTTTAGGGTAGCGCTGCCTCTGGCATATGATCTCTATGAGGCAAAAAAAAAAAAAAGATGTTGTATTGCCCTTTGTGACCGACCCCAAAATCTTGAAATCTACGGTCGGCTTTAAAAAAAAAAAAAAAAATAACCTGTTTTTTTAGAAAAAAATGTATTAAAGCATTAAAAACTGAGAAATATCAGCTCAAAGAGAGAGTAAAAAAAAAAAAAAAAATTCTGACCGACCGACCCATGTTTTGTCACCTAAAGGGCAATACACCTTTTTTCTTTCTTAGGCCTGATAGGGTTAGGATAGGCATAGTTTCTACCTTTTATAAACTGCTTGGGTACAGTGAATGGCTGAGCCTCGGTTACATCTCCTGTATTCAACACTTCATCTGTGACAGGCAACGTGTCAGCAATCCTTGGGTGCTTAGAAGATGGCTCGTCATCATCATCTGAAATAAGATGGAGAAAGAGAAAGAGAGAGAGACAGAGTCAGATGATGCTATCAACAATTACACCTAATTGATGTTTTTGTTTTGTGCACATTTATGTAATCTTATGTTATTCATTGTTATCTCTTGCCAGTGGAGGCCAAATTTCAGTTTTTTTTTAACATGGACAATAAAATTAGAATCTTGAATCTTGAACTAGAGTTGGAGAGGTGTTGTGGTCTAGTGGATAAGTCAATGGACTGAAGATCACAAGGTATGGGGTTCAAATCCCAGCCAGGCACTAACTTCCTTTGGTAAGACATTAATCTACATTTGTGCCACTCAACCTAGATGTAGTAATAGGGTACTCGGTAGAATTATTCCTTAAATCCACCAAGTGCTAAAACCAAGTGCTAAAATCAATGTAGCTAAAACCGGGGTTATAATATCCAGTCCTATGGAAGCGCTTGGAGAAAGAATGTTAATATCCTTGTCACAACAAACAGAAATAACAACAACTATCACCATCATCATCATCAACAACCACAACAATAACAATTAAGCCTTATCGAACAGATTTCATGACTAATTCAGCGAGAGAAAAAAAGAGGAAAGGGGAATAATGAGATGAAAATGAGAATGATGATGAGGATTACAGAAGAGAGAAAATAACTAGAATTAATTCAAATAAAAGGCCACATCTTTAAAGAAAAGTCTTCCCTGGTAAAAACATATAATCTTACATAAACAAATTCAAATTACAAAAAGGTTGAACTTTCTATCATTATGTCAAAATCTACACCAAAATTAGTGTATAAACCCTCACCATCAAAATCAATTTTCCCTGGCCGTTCCTCTGTCACCCAAGTCTTTGCCAGCTGCAGGGCCAGTGTTGCATTCATGTACTGATGCATTCCAGCGAGTCCTAGTGTAACATCATCACCATGGAAACCATATGACATTAGGCTTGGGACCACTTGAAGAGAAGCCTACATGGATCAAATGCATAGACACAAAGTTCAATTTAATATTCTTAATATTAAAGGAAAGAACAGTTGATAAGTAATTAAATACCAAAAACCAAGGATCCAAGAGGAGCAAACATAACAATGAAAGTATGCTACCAGCTTCTGAATATCAATATTTGATATTGAGCAGAAGTAGATCTTGCTTACTGTAAACAGACTGAAATGTCAAATTGTGTTTTATGCTCTTTAATACATATGTTTATTTTTCTCATAGTTCACAACAACAAAGGAAAAAAGATTCTTAATAACTAAACCCCAAGGGAATTAATAGTCGAAAGAATATAAGGATTCTTGAAGCTATTATTTATCCCAGGCTACTTTTTCATCCTTAAATCAGTTACAAGGGGTCGCATTCACAAAGGTGGAAACCTGGGGGGCATTTCACAAAACTTGTCATCAGTGACAAATGACGGTTTTTGTTATAAGCTACTGAAATCCTTGCTTCTGATTGGTTATCAACAGATTTGTCACAGATTTTTGTCATTTGTCATTGAAAAACGGCTTTGTGAAACACCCCCTTGGTTTAACTTTCGTCCACTGACTTGTGAGGCCTCAAGCATCAAGCTTGTTATTCTGTATAAATAAAAGTGATTCTGAAACAAAAACGAGGATGGGGGGAGGGGGGGGAGGGGGGGGGGGGAAGGCTCAATCCCTTTGGAAGCTGAGCTAAGACAAAATGGAAGATGATTCTCTTTACCTCTTTTTCTCTTGCCCTTTCCTTGATGACTTGGATAGAGTTCTCAGGCTGGGGAACAGTGAAGGCTGGTCGACCAGACTGTAAAGATGGGCAAACAAGAAGGGAAAAAAAAATTAAATCAGAGATTTAACCATCAACGCTCCTCAATTCTCGGTTCTACTATGGGTGCGTTTATAGGCAATTTTTTTGCCTAGAATCAGCGTTTTCAAACGTCTTTCACGTCTTAAGATATGGATATATTGAAACACCAACAAAAAAAATTGAGTTTTGAATGTGACATAGGGCCAAAATCAAGTTTCTGAGAGATGAGTTTTGTTGGATCATGTTGTTGTACAAGCATGCGTGTGTACTCGTCCATCTAGTTGACCTCAGAGAAACTGTCTGCTTCCCGGGTCAAACGGCACAAAGCAGCTACGCAGAGACAAGGCCTTTATTTTGAATCGTGAAGAGACGATAAACATCCTGCAAATCACGTTCGTATAGTGGGGTTCAATATGTACATACAGAAATGCTGGTTCTGAGTGGCAAGTCACGATAAACACACCCTATGATATCACTCTAAATCAATCACAGTCATCAATATTTTACAAGCAAATATAACCAAATCAATGGATCTACCGACATGTTTACAATATATGCCATATGGTACAGACAATTTCAAACATATTTCAATTTCAATGTGGTTTGAAGATAGTAATAAGGCAATCCGAATATGGTAGCAACTACATAGTATGTATCTAACAATTGCAAATAATTTTTTGCAATACACATTGGGACCACTTTGGACGGGAGAAACCTGCACTAGGAAAAGCTTTAAAGTTCAATTTTATGAACAATATATTTTTCAAAACAATAAATATCTCATCACAACGAGCAGAACGTGATCATTAATAACCTTCATGTATTAAAGTTGCAACTTGCATTTAAATGTAAACAAATCTGAGTAATTCTATTTATATTCTTTAAGCATTGACTTCTATAATCACACTGTACCCATGCACATTGTTTAGCACATTCTGAGATTTTGGACCGGAATCAGCTTGGAAACCACTTTTGTTTCTGTTCCTGAATTTAAACATTTTTATCTGCAATTTGGGTGGCAATGTTTCTTTTATTTTTATTCAAGTGTTACTTGTTGTTATGTTACTTTTAGATCTTACCTTTATGATACCAGCTTTGTGCCACGCTATCTTATCAATGGTGTTGCCTAGTACACCGGTGTGATCGATACCCAGTGATGTGATCCCAACTACGACTGGTTTCCTGAAAAGAGAAAGGAAATAAACATCTTATTTATTCATCTTCCTTGGTGTGTTAAATTTATAGCTAAAACAAAAGCTCAAGTTCAGGTAATGATTAAAAAGTCACTCAAAATCAACAATGAATGTTTTACTATAAAGAACAAATAAAGACCTGTAAACCCAATTTTATTTAAAAAATGAGAAATTGATGATTAGCCAGCAAAGACGGGTAAAGAAATAAGACACGTCAATAACAAATGTAGTGCCATACGTGCACACTAGTGTTAGCACTTTTCAAGGGTATGCAATCTTTAGCAATGTAAGTGTTTTTTGTCACTTGGCTGGTCTAAACAATCACTCTACTGCATGTTATGATAATTTTTGAATACCTGTATAAAACCGAAAAGGAATGAAACAACAACAAAAACCTAACAAAACAGTATAAATCAACTACTCTTCCTCACACAAAACTGCTACATGTGCTTTACCTGATGATGTTTGTGCAGTCATACTCTCCTCCAATGCCTACTTCCATGATAGCAACATCAACCTGAAAATAAAAGAAAGTCGTTTTTAAAACATCCTTGGTAGTAATAACATCATCTCAGAGAGCTGTATTGTGTGTGTGTGTTTAATTGTTTTTTTTACAGAGGTGTATCAATCAGATATGATTATTTATGTCTGGGTACCAGCCTTTAACGTCAACATCCGAAAGACGTGACTCATTTTCAAACCGGGGTCGCCCGAGTCAGTTTGTAGGCAAAGACAGAGAGCTGACCAAGTGAACGTACTACTAGACCAACTCACATCTCCCTAAAGAGCTGTATTACACACACATTTTATAGTATCAAAACCATTCCTCCTATATCACAACACCAGAAACTGCAAGAAATTGCAAAGATTTAATGCTGCAATTCACTTACTTTGTTGCATGAATTTGGAACACTAAAAAATTTGCAAAAGTTTCTGGCAGCCAAATATTTCTGATTTCACAGTATCCAAGCTTCTATATATGCTACTATAATGCTACATTTAATTCTGAGTGGAAAAATGATTCATCATCAATAGTGATCTGTCAGTTTATGACAGGTTCAGTGACCCATTCAAAATTCTATATCAAGTGTCTCTCCAAGTTTCTCTCCAAGTTCCTCGGTCTTGAGCCAACCGTTTCATTGTTTCATAGCCCGTTGCTCCACATTCTGTGATTAAAAATGATTAAAAATTATTATATTCTATAAATACCTTCTCCTCTAGAAAAGTATGGAATGCCAACAGTGTCAGGAACCTGAAATAAGCAGGCATTTTCCCATCGTAATCTTCCTTGGTAGCCTCTAGCCGATTGTAAACTGTGAAGAAATTCTTGGCAAAGTCTTCTTTGGGGAGGGGTTGCCCATTTATCCGGATTCGCTCTCGAACTTCAACCAGATGTGGAGAGCTGTTAGATGATAAAACAAAAACACACTTTTTTGGCACTCACCACTACTATACAAATAATATCACAACAGCTGCGTGTAAGTAAATGTGTGGAAGGTTTTCTGTCTCTATAATATGTGTAATATAGCATAACGCGGCAGTACAGTGAATCCTATACTACACAAAAGCATGAATAGGGACTAATTTTTTGAATATTTGAAATGTATTTTGATTTTGATTTTTTGTTTTTGTCTAAAAAACTGAAGCAGATGGGAAAAAAGCAAGATGAATAAAAAGAAAAAAAGATCCTGGAGATGAATAAGAACATGTAGGTCAAAATCTTTTCAGCAATAATGCAAGTACTATTCACCCCTACTTTTCCAATTCCTCCCGTTAAATGGAACACAACGACCGGTTAATGGAGTATTAAAAGTTTTCTATACAGGCAGCTTATCCTTCCGTATATGTTCCTTCAATGAGAAACCCAGAAGGAAAAACAAAAGTTTTTTATAGACAGGTGGTCTTTTTATACAGAAGGTGGACAAGGTATGTTTCACTGTTTAATAATTGTGAAGGATAAGAGAGAAAAAAGAAACCCTCAGACAAAATATAACAAAATATTGATCAACAGTTTCAACAGTTTGCAGTAACTTTTCCCTGGAGCTGCATACATTACACTGAATGGAGAGAATATGCCCTTGTTCAACTTGACCTACATGTTCTTTGCACGTACCTGTATTCTATTCACCTAGTGTGAAGTTTAATAGACAAACAGACAGTAAACAGCTTGGAGCCGTGCCATATCGAATGAACCCGATGTTTACAATCACAATGTGACATTGACAAATGAGCAAACAGACAATCATGTACAGAAAGTGCAAGCTACCAAACTTGTTTTCGTCCCTTTTTGGGAAAAATTCACATAAAAACTAATAGTGGAATCAAAGTGCAAATTTATTTTGTTCGAAAATTATTTGTTCCCACAATGACAATACATGTAGTGACTACTGTACACAGTTGGCCTTTGTAGAGTAATTACAAGTAAAAGTAAAGACAGGTTTGATTAAAGGTAAAGACCAGTATTGGAAACGCCCCAATTTCAAAAAATTAAATGGAAGCTCTCATTACCAATCATGTGAAAGAATATGTTTTGAATATAACATGACGATAAAAAATTTGACGGGAAACCGCCTACTAATTGATATATTTGGTAAATTAGTATATCTATATACTGTTGAGAGATACAAATGCACGTGTCATGCACGTGTCGCGCACGTGTGTGTAGTCCCATATACAGTACATCTTTCTGTGTACAGTGCTTCTAACTTTATGAAGACTTGGCCAAATTTCTTATAATTTTGATGATTCCAGAACCTTGCAGTACATCTATGCTAGATGATCAACCTTTTCTGATCGATTCAATACGTTTCTTTCACTATGCAATTGCATGACCATAACCGGTCTTTATAGCTTTAATACATACATGTACAGAAAGTACCTTACCTATAAAATCCAGTCTTGAAGCCGCTTGCTCGAAGTATACTTTCAGTGAAGGCACAGACCGAGCCTTTTCCCTTAGTCCCAGCTACATGTATACACGAAAGCTCATCAAGCCTCTCCAGCTATGAACAAACATACAAACAAACATATGTCAAAAGTGTTTTTAAAAAACCTGATACATTTGCAAATTTCCAAGCATACTATTAACACACAGGTTTAATAGTAAAGTGGAAGACACTAAATGCAAATGTGGGCAAGTATTAAAGTCATAAATTTCAGTGCACCTGAAACCAAGCAAAACGATGCTTTTTTACTAGTTTCTACCGGTATGTCAATTTATGTTTGGCATTTATACTATAATACTTGGCAATGTACAGGACACCAAAATCCAAATGAGAAAATTTCTTAGATCTGATCTTGTTTTATGTGTAATCTTGCTTTTTCGACCTAACCAAGTGTATTTTTGGAATTCCAATTATTGAAAACCCCAAAGGGTTCATACTTCATATTTCTTAGTTGTGTTGCAAAAAATAAATACTGTATAAAGTTAGCATTAACATTCATTATTAAAGGGCAACTTTAGGTTCAGATTGGAGAAAGTCTTAAAGGGAAAGTCCACCCCAGGATTTTTTTTAGCTGACGATATAGACCTAATAATACCATGAAGAATGATACAAGTCTCATTAAAATCCATGATCACATAACGAAGATATATCGACTTTTTTTATCGAAAATCAGCCGCCCCCCCCAAATGCAAATGCGTTACATGGGCAAAAAACGATCGCCAAAAAATAACCGATAGTATCGAAATTGTGACGTATGTTGCGAGCTGCCTTCTTATTTCGCAGACATTCACTTTCGCTCGCGGTACACTGTTATCGCACTGACACGACGAATCATGAATGAAAGTGAAAGCGAAAGTGAATGTCTCCGAAATAAGAAGGCAGCTCGCAACATACGTCACAATCGTTTCATGCCCATGTAACGCATTTGCATTTGGGGGGCGGCTGATTTTCGATAAAAAAGTCGATATATCTTCGTTATATGATCATGGATTTTAATGAGACTTGTATCATTCTTAATGGTATTATTAGGTCTATATCGTCAGCTAAAGAAAATCCTGGGGTGGACTATCCCTTTAATGTAGACAACATGTACACTACATAAAAGGTATATCAATAAAAATCTCCCTTATTATTATTATAATTAGATCTTTTGTTGTTGCTGGCAGTCCATATGTCCATATGAACAGATATATCATACAAATTAGATTTCTACCATTATAGTCTGGTCTTATGCTATTACATTGGCACTCTTGAGGCCACGAAAATAACCTTGTACATGACCTTCAGCATATATGACCCCATGCATGCATCTCCTCCAGATCAGACTGTACACACTTATAAAGTACATGTTTGTGCATTCAAGGAGGCTTACAAGTATAAATTGATAATTCATTGTGTCAACAGAAGATAACAAATCCATTGATTGTAAACTCTCTACGTGTGCTTGATCTCAAATGTCATATCATTTATAATGTACGCCTAACATATACCGGTATCACTCACTCACAACATGATCACCTCGTCAAAGTTAGGCAATAAGAATGGTGAGACCACATAATGGCCTCAGAGTATCACGTTTAAAAACAAAAATACATCTAGCGCTCTCAAATGTACTTTGAATATGACAGGCATGAAGACTTGTTTGAATCAGGGGGGATGGGGGTTATAAACAGGCTATAAGACATTATTTCCCTTCAAAATCTAAGCAAATGAATCACCTTTTTCTTTGTTAGACCTAATTTTTGTATGTTTTTATTTGATCAATGTGCAGCTAATATACATGTATATGTGGAAGACAAGGTGAAGGCTATAGAGGCTATTAGAAGGATAGTAATGCAAGGACCCATACCAACTCTTCTTTAGAGGGTCTGGACTAAACATTTTTACAGCCTGTATATGCACGAGCCCTACACGTATGTCTAGACTTTTTAGATTTTTTTATTTTGGGTTCCCATATGTCCGGGGACCCGTTTCACAAAGCCTTTTTTCAATGACAAATGACAAAAACAGTGTCAAATCTGCTGATAACCAATCAGAATCAGGGTGTTTGTTAGTGTTGAGCCCTGAGTACATGTAATATGTGTAAATCCTCTCGTAGAATACAAAACATACAGGCCCGAATTCACAAAGCAAGATTTGAGCTCAGACCGGGTTTGAGCTCAAACCTCCTTTTATTTCGCCAAACCTCCTTTTGTTATTTACAAACCAGGTTTGTAAATAACAAAAGAAGGTTTGGCGAAACAAAAGGAGGTTTGACCTCAAACCTTGGTCTGAGCTCAAACCTTGCTTTGTGAATTCGGGCCAACATGTTTGAACTCACCGATATTCCGACCCTGGTCGCGCCATCGATAACGTCCGGGATGTTCTTGTACGCGCCCATGTCACGATTCTTACGAATCTCATCAAGAGTCTTGGCATTGGATTGCAACGTGTTCAGTTTCCGAATGGCCTCCTGAAATAGAGGGCACATTTTAGAGTGTGTTATTACGATCCCCAAAAATATGACACTGAAGAAGAAGTACACCTTGTGTATGCAAAACATTGAGGTTCAAATTCTAGATTTACACTGAGCATACATACGTACCTTGGGGTTTGTACGTGTATATCATAAATTGTCAAAGGCAGGAAATTTTGAGTTCCTGTTGAAACCCATTAACCTGGTAAAGACAATACAAGATCTAGGACAATTTAACCTATTTAGGAATGATATTGAATGTTTCCATTTGTGATTTCAAGGAAAAGGCCGAGTTCATTTTAAAAAAGGGGGCGGGGTCAATCACAAAGTTAAAAATAGTGGTTTTGAATAATACTTCTGTTAAACTCAGTTTAATACAGACATTATACTTACAATAATTGTAAAAACAACTGGCAGACTAGACTAGTCGACAAACTTTTAATAAAATCCATACACAAGAGTATTAACTCCAAGGTTACTTGTAAGAAAGTCATAAAATAATCCCCCCCCCCTGCCTCTGCTCTTTAGTCCTAAACACTTATAATTATATTAGGTCTGTCTGGTTGGGGGTTATTTCATGCCTTTTAATGATATACACTGTACACATTGTTTTATGGGTAATAGGTTCCCTTTAAACATTTCTGCAAATCAGTATTTGCTGAACAAACAAACTAATCATTTAATAATTTGTTTTGTTTTATTTATGTAACCTTGAGCATACTTTGATTGATCAATCTATCAGATAGTAGATATAATAGCAAATACATGCATCTAAAACAATGTTGGCGGCATAAAACAAAACTTCAACTACCCTACACATAAACATTTCTGAAAAGTGACAATTCTCCCCCTACCCTTTTTTTCTTTAATGCCTTGTATGCAGATGATTTGTTTCAAAATGACTCTCAAGCAAATAAGAGAAAAGAGTCGCTTTATTCTTATTTAGATCTTTGATGCTCTATTGAAATAATAAAAAAGCAAACCATAAAAAAAGTGGGCAAATTTCAGGAGAAAAGTTTTTTTTTTACCAATGGAACAGTGAAAATTTTACTTGTTAAGGTATGAAAACTAAAACAAAATTGTGGTACAGAAGAGGTTAAGAGTAGCTCATGATGGTCCGTTCATACCTGGTACACTTCATCTGTGGAGCCTACAACAGATTGTCCAGTCAAACTTGCACGATTCACATCTTTCTCTGGTTTCTTTGGCGAAGCGTTGGCTGCCAGGGCCGAGCTTCTCCCCATAGAAGCGATATTCACAAGATCCCTCATTCTGTTGTCTAGCCTAGAGTACTTGCTTGGTGATGTATGAACCACCGGTGAGATCGACCTTTGTTTGAGCAGACGATTATGTGTTTGTACTTTGTAACTCGACTTGCAAATGATCAAAGGCTGGCTTTGCTGTATGCTTGCTATCGTCCATGCAACTGGCGCACGTCTACAGCCAGGTGGCGCTATTGATGGATGAAGGGAATGAAATTGTCGAAAGCAGGAGCCCAGACGTAGCATGGCGGGGCCAAAGCGCCCTCTGTCGTTGGATTACCCCGTCTTGTTGTCAGTTCTTTAATTCCCATCAATGGTACAGTCATAAATGTTAACAGGTTAACAATGTCTGTGTAGCTGCATTATGAAGAAGAAAAAAGCTCCTTATCAGCAACTGACTTGCACCTGTAAATGAGATTAAATCAAAGAAATCATAAAAAATGAGTGTTGGATATTTTATAGGTTTGACCTCTTCAGGGCAAATGAAGATTGACCTCAACCCAACCTACATGTTGTCACAAGATACAGTCAACAGGCTGGCAGCCTTCACTGTGCAAATTTACCCTTGCATACACAGGGATAGAGCAATAAGCCAGTTCACCGTTGCTGTCTGAGCATGGGCAGACAAAAGCCAAATTGTGAAATACAGAGACAAAATACTGGATACATGCTCATGAATATTATGTAATCAATACTCATGTGTGCAAAAGCAGTGCACTCCATGATACACAGGCGGAAGTATTCTTCGAAAAGGGGAAACAAAGGCTATTTATGTAGCACCTCCATCACTGTAGGAGTGATTATTCCAGAATGTACAAAGTGGAACCTCTTCATGTTTTGAAGATCTGTGAAATATTTGGGGTCATTTGGGACATGTGCCAACCGTGAGCTGGTCTATTCAAAAGCCCTTTAAATTTACAGTCAATTCTTCTCTAATACAGCCTGCATGTACCCTCTGAAATGTACAAACAGGATCACATTACAAGGTTTTATAGAACATGTACTATAGGCAGTACGCAGATTGCACATTAATTGTTGGAGGAGGCAAGCATACAATTACAATACATAATGTCGAGTGTCGTGGTCGAGTGGTTTAAGGCGCTTGACTTGGAGATGCGAAGGTCGAGGGTTCGAATCCCGACACGGCACTAATATCCTTTGGCAAGATATTAACCTGCACTTGCTACTCTCCACCCAGGTGTTAAATGGGTACCCGGTAGGATGCGACCGTCATTGTTGGTCAAACAGTTTTTGAGCGTCATGTAACGCCTGGCTGGAATGCTCCCCAGGGAGTGGAGATTGTGCACACATTGTGTGCGGGTAAGCACTGAATCCAATGACCGGGGTAATAATATATTTGTAAAGCGCTTAGAGACATTTGTATTTAGCGCTATATAAATTAAATTTATTATTTTTTTATATTATTATTATTCTATTGCAAAGCATCTTCAGAGATATCTTTGGAGCAACTACAATGAAAGTGCAAACAACATGAATTATACATGTACATGTAGTTATATATAAAAATTAAAAAAATCACCCTATTGGGAAACTTGTTTCTTTGAGATATTGAACTACTGTATCTGATTTTGAATATCTTTATACTTCCATAGAAATGACATGAAACCAGGACACCTTGAATTCTGCTCTATTTTTGTTTTCCATGCAAAAAAAAAATAATAATAATTAAAAAACAGTCATTGCCTTTGCCTAGTATCAAGTAGAAAATGAAACTGCAGAATTGATAGACTGCATCATTGTCAAAACAAGCGACAGAGGCTGCTTTGAATTGACCTGGTAAAACTTGTACCATAATAACTGAAGATGCTAATTTATAATTTACTATATCATATAAATTGTATAGATTATATATACACAATGTAGCATCACTATTAATAACAATCTATATGAGAGAATTGGTGAAGCATGATTCCCTTATCCTCATTACAATTCCCAAAAGATGAAGGCTCAATCATCTTTTGTAGAATAAGAAAGCAAAATGGATAAACTTCATCACTGCAAAACCAAGTGATACAGCCAGCTTAGAGCTGACCTGGTAAAAGTTGTCAGCATATCTTGTTTTTGTAAAGATTTATACTAACACCTGCAAAACCAGGTGATAGAGACTGCTTAGCGCTGACCTGGTTTTAAGTTGATGCATATCATGTTTATTAGGAAGATTTACACTTTTATAGATCCATAAAAAAGGTGATGGTACATGGATACTTTGAACTAATTAAACAAATATTTGTTAAATACATCATTTAGTATCATCTAGTATTATCTAGTATTATCTAGTTTCCAGAGGGAAAGTTAGGAAGTTACCAAATTTTACGTATGGTCATGCAAAAATAGATGTGGTATATGATTTTGCTTATCTCGGAGTACAGTTTAATTATAATGGTACTTTCAAAAAGGCAATGGCAAAGCAGATAGTGCAAAACCAAGTGATACAGCCAGCTTAGAGCTGACCTGGTAAAAGTTGTCAGCATATCTTGTTTTTGTAAAGATTTATACTAACACCTGCAAAACCAGGTGATAGAGACTGCTTAGCGCTGACCTGGTTTTAAGTTGATGCATATCATGTTTATTAGGAAGATTTACACTTTTATAGATCCATAAAAAAGGTGATGGTACATGGATACTTTGAACTAATTAAACAAATATTTGTTAAATACATCATTTAGTATCATCTAGTATTATCTAGTATTATCTAGTTTCCAGAGGGAAAGTTAGGAAGTTACCAAATTTTACGTATGGTCATGCAAAAATAGATGTGGTATATGATTTTGCTTATCTCGGAGTACAGTTTAATTATAATGGTACTTTCAAAAAGGCAATGGCAAAGCAGATAGTGCAGGCTAGAAAAGCGTTATACAGTATGTTGACTAAAGTGAAGAAATTGCAGTTGTCAGTTGATATTCAATGTCATTTATTTGACCATTTGATTTTGCCTATCTTATTGTATGGTAGTGAAGTCTGGGGACATGAAGATATAAAGCAGATTGAAGTTTTCCATAGGAAATTCCTCAGAACGTTATTATCTGTAGGTTCATATACTCCAGACTGTATGGTTTATGGAGAAACTGGACGAGGTTTGATTTTGAATCATGTGAAGGGTAGAATTGTTAATTTTTGGTCAAGAATTTTGAGAGGTAAAGATAGCAAATATTCATATGTCCTTTTAAAATTCATTTCTGCCATTCATAAAGATGAACATTTGGAATTTACTTCCTCATGGTTAAAATTTATTGAAGACACATTTAATCAAGCTGGTCTATCAAATATTTGGCTAGGCCAAAATAGTGGATTTGGCTTAAATATTAATTCTTTGCTAAAACTGAGACTAAATGATATTTTTGGTCAGGAATGGAGAGATGCAGTATGGTCAAATCGCATTTGCACAAATTATAGGATATTTAAAGGCAACCATATATTTGAAAGCTATTTACTCACCCTAAATAAAACTGATGCTTTTACTCTCTGTAAGTTTCGGTGTAGATCACATAAATTACCTGTAAACAAAGGTCGGTTTGATGCGAACACACCACATTGTGATATGCAGTGCACACTCTGCCTGTCTACTGATATAGGAGATGAATTTCACTATATTTTTGTTTGTCCTTTTTTTCAAAGAGAGAGATGTTTATATTTATCAAAAAAGTGTTGTAAGTCTAAGCTCCCAAGTGCTATGCACATGGCAGAACTTTTTAATACTAGAAGCACTTCTCAGTTGAAGAATTTAGCGAGATTTACCCGCCTTATTATGTTGAAATTTAATCCAAAAACAGAGAAAGAAGATAGTTCAAGCATTTCAAGAAGTACAATTAGAGCTGAACCTACACGTACTCGTAGCGGTAGGATAGTGAAACAGCCTACTTTGTTTACTATTTAGCTTGTAAATAGACTGCATTATAGTTATCCTTTTATTATTGTCAGTTTGTCACTATCTACATTCATTGTACATGTACATGTACATGTAGATTTCTATATATAATTTGTGTTTACTAGTTGGTTCATTGTTCATGTTTGTACTTTCATACACTATATACCTATTATCGTTTTTATCTTTGTGTCATTATCTATGTATAATGTATGTGAATTGTATTCATAAGTCATGCATTTTTATTTATACTTTTATGTTTGTTTGTACTCTCATACCCCGAGAGGGGGTCAAAGAGTCAATAAAATTCTACAAAAAAAATTATTATACAAAATTGAACACTACATTTAAAAAAAAACTCATACATTGGGTGCCTACACTATTTTGATTGATTGATTGTATTTTGATTTGTCACAGTTGTTCGCCTTATAGTCTTTTTTCTTTATTTGTAAATTTGTTTAATTTTAATGTTGCAGAAAAATAAAATGAACCTACATGTATGAACTTGCCTCTATAACTTGTTCCATGCAAATATTCATTCAAGCATTGCCTTGGCCTAGTATTCTTAGGATATATAGGAGTCAGTCAGGAAAGATTTTACAGAGGATATACTGTACATTGCAGTCGTTATTTGTCTTTAACAACAAATGGTTGGGCAAGTGTACCGGTACTAGTATAACTTTTAACTCACATGTACAGTACACTGTATATATGATTTCTAAGGATTGCCCCAAAACAGTTTGTCTCTGTGTGACATTATCTAAAGGAAACTTCACACAACAAAAATATCAGCTTAATTAAAGGCACATATTGTGTGCTAAAATCTTTCCATGACCATGTAGGTATAAAAGGAACAGGAAATTTGTTTCACTCAAATGGGATTTCTTGATGTGTGACAGCCCTTCTTCCAGACACCTACATGTATGTGCAGGCACGATACACACATGTAGATGTATATGTCTGTAGGTGTGTTTATGCTCAATTTTAAAAGGCAGAATGAGCAATTTGAAACGCTCATCGTAATCGCAGTTCCATGGCGTACCGTTTATGTTCCCTTCTCCAGGCCAATTTGGGCTCTGTAGGCCTATCTGGATTCACATGCTACGTCGACCCCGGGAGGGCAGGTCAAGTTTTGGTGCGCTTTTTTTAATATGCTTTGTATATAAAGTTTGAAAAATAGAAGGGAAAAAATAATCTCAAAAGAAAAAAAAAAGGTCTACTCTAGGTCTAGATCTATATTAAAAATATATCATCTAACATAGAAATTATCTTAAATAACTTGTGGGAGTTTCTTGGTCAAGCCGGGCTGACTCGTACGTAGCTACGGTAGCTAT
Source organism: Strongylocentrotus droebachiensis (assembly GCA_035222895.1). Taxonomy (NCBI): domain Eukaryota; kingdom Metazoa; phylum Echinodermata; class Echinoidea; order Camarodonta; family Strongylocentrotidae; genus Strongylocentrotus; species Strongylocentrotus droebachiensis. The sequence goes on from JAVYIG010004884.1 coordinate 48,570, forward strand.
TGGACGTTCGAAAAGAAAAAATGAATATTCATCAACTAAAACCAAGACGGATAATGTTGACGACGAGACTTTCTCGGATTAATCATTAATTTAGGATCTAAATGAGCAAGCTATCGTAAGTCAAATAAGCTATATAGATCTATGTTATTTTTAATTTTTATTATAATTGCAGCAGTTATGAGGATGTAAAGAGTGAAAATCTCGTTGCATATCTCATTCATCGCGGTCCGGTCGAACCGAACCATTTATTCTGTACAGTCCCGTACAGTCCCGATAGGCCATACTTCAGACTCTATAATCGGAGGTCTAGTGGAGCCAGACGTAGTCTCAGTGGAACAACCGACGATTAGAGAGACTGAAGTTTACGAAGTCTAGGTTAAAACAAGTTACATTTTTGGATAGGTTCCGAACAAGCGCCAAAATCTCTAGACTTCTAGATCTAGTCTAGAAAGCTCGAAAGTCTACTAGATCTAACGATATTATTATTAATAACACTAAAATTAATAACACATAGATCTAGGTCTAACAATTAACATCATAAGATTAATCTGTTCACATTAAATAACTAGACTACTCACAGACGTCAGACGTGGACAGTGCATGAACGCCCATATTGCATAAACACAAGTCACAACGTTATCAAACTACTTATGCCTAACAAGTCTAATGGCAATGCAATGAACTCACACCACATTCAACAGTTCAACCAGACGGATTTTTCTGTCAAAAAAAAAGCATAAAATCGTCAATATCTTAGTTAGGAATTATTTAGCTGTCTCACCTGCTCATGGATATGCTATCCTAGTTCCAACTATCCTTTAGCTTCGCTTTATCTGTAACTGTTCTTAGACATGCAGGCAAATAAAACACACATCTGACATTTTATAGATTACAGAATTACGTTGTTGTGCTGTGCTAATGCACGTGTAGGTAGTACGTACTCGGATCGGCCGCCCCGCACCAGATCCATTCATTCACAGTGCAGTAGCAATAGTACACGGCTATTGTTATGATGTGTATGTAAGCACATTCGCGCGAAAAACAGCATTTCAGCCAATCAGGAACAAGAAGTGGGTTGGCAGGTGTGGAGATGAAATCTTGATCGAGGGGTCGATTTTTATATATAATTTGTCAAACTGTGAAAGAGTATGATATAGGCCTATAAATTAGGGAGTGCCCGGGTTGGAGAAGGGGGGGGGGGGCAGGGGAGACAGGGGAGGGGGGCGTGCATATCCCCTCATCACTATAGCTCATAATTGCCTCGATCTGCTTGGAGTACATTTCCATCCCTGATCATCCTAACCATATACCTTTCCCACCTAATATCTACTTCAGTATCAGTCGTTTATATCTTGGATTATACCATTCTCTCTCCCACTTTTCTTTTCCATGCTTCACCCCCCGCTTTATAATTCACCTTCATTTCACTTTTTTCTCTCTCTCACTTGCACCCTTATTTTTAAAACTTTTTTTTAGGGGGGGGGGGGTCCTTCTTCCTTATATAATACAGTTACTCCTATTCATCGTCTATATTTTTTGGATATATCTGCATGCATATAGTCATCTCTCAAATCATCTTTTTTCTCACTTTTCCTGTAACTCAAACTCCTCCATATATAGCCTTATTATAATATCACATCTTTAATTTTGTTAGCAGAAAAGAAAATTAAGATGAGGCTCTATCCCCCCCCCCCCCTCCCCCCCCCCCCCCCAAAAAAAAAACACATAAACTTGCTATTTCTTTTCTCTTTATTTTTTGGAGGGGGGTGTATAAGGCACTTTCCAATCATAACAACACTTGTCTTGTTCATCAAACACTTTTATTGAAGATATAAACATACATCTACATATTTACATGAATTATTTACACAGCATGCATCAAGCATATAAACCAAATCTAGTATAATACTGTGAAGACCAAACAAGCATATTCCATTTGTATGTGGATTAAAAATATCTCCCCCACTACCTGCAAAGGTGGGCATTGTTTCCCCTTACCCACACCCTTCCCTGTATGTCTGTACAAAAGATTAGATGAGTACTAAAAAGACTAAACAGAATTAACATATCTCAACAGAACTTTACTTTTTTCAATCACATATCTATTGTTATCATGATGTGGAATCAAATTCCAAATTCATGCAAGTTCATAGAATACCTATAAAAGTTCTGAATTTGTTACTAATTTTAAAGAAATTCATAGATAAGAACATATGAGGACCAATCCTTATAACAACATCAACAAAAATTGTGTACAGCTTTTATTTATAAATTATATCATCCCACCTACACAACTTATTCAAGCACAGTAATGATTTAGCCAGAACACATTTTTAGTTCTTCAAGCAACGAATTCTAAGGGAAAGTTCTATCAAAAATGTGTTTTTTTCTCAAATTGTAGTAGGAACATCAATGTGAAAAAAAAAAATTTAAGGGGGGGGGGGGGGATCCCTGAAGTAATATTTCATTTAAGATATACATTAATAAAAATCTCTAGCTGTTTAACATTACGTGTGGGCTTGGAAACTTTGGGAGCTGGGGGGGGGGGGGAGGAGCACAGGAAAAAAGGGCTCTGGCCGATGGATGCCGATGGGCAAATCCTCGATCTTCAGAACACTGACATATATAGCTCAAATTTCCCCTTCTGAAGAAGAATCATCCCATGCTAATTGTGTTTTTCTTGCTCTTCAACCTGTCCTAGCTAGTACATCCTCTGTCTGAACATTTGTCGGGGTGGGCTCGGGGAGCTTGTGCTTGGGGAAGAACCAGTGGAAGGGGCAACGGAAGTGAGTAGGTGGGAGAATCGTCTTCAGAACCACTCACATATGGCTCATATTTCCCTTTCTGCAGTGTAATCATCCCACGTTGACTGCTGCGTTTCCTCGTTTGCATGGTGTGTCTCTCAGCCTCCTGGAATGGTAGAGAAGGATCTAGATGAGGAGGGTAGATGAGAGACGATACAGGGACGATGGTGCCTCCTATCATGTATCGAGGATCAGGGTAGGAGCTGAAGCTATCGCTGTTTCCGCTACAGCTGAGTTGAATGTAGTCCAGCATGTCGACAATGTGTTCACCAGGAAGCATCTGCATAAGAAGGCAAGAAAGTTCTTATTGATTTAAAGTTCTAGTACATGTATTTTCTATCTGTATTAATCTGAAAAAATCATAAAATTACCAGAATCTGTTCAAGTCAATTTAATCAGTCTGGTCGATTTGAATGTGTTACAGTGGAAAATCATACAGCACCTGAAATGTCTTCCTCCCACAAATATATATTAATTATATAGACAGCAAAACATTTGTAAAATGGTTCATGGGTATAAATGGGTTGGGGAATAGTTAAAATAATGTAAACTTCCAATGTACCCATAATAATGTTGAAAAGTGGTTCCTACATTTTCTTGTCTTTCAAGAAGATAAGATTGATCAAATATGATTTTGATGATATTTTAAATGATTTCATAATTTGTATACTTCTTTAAAATGATTAGATGAATTGTTTGACCTTTTCCTTGTGAATTCCAATAAATCAAATTCAATACCCAGAAATGAATAAAGCTGTTGCATGCATACCACTTATTCAAATCGATCAATTTCACATCAATTAATTCACATACCTGTGTTTCAACTCGAGGGAAGAACTCATCGACCGGGGGCTGGTCTTGAAGTGTCCTTGTACACTCTTCAAATGCGTTGACTCTCATCCAGTTCAATGGAGGTGCTGTGATGGTATGGGGAGCATTGGACACAGTCAATGATGAGGAGGAACCCCTGGGGACGTGAGCGGGCTGGGATGGCTCGTTGAGTCTGGGTGGACTATTTGACTGGATCAAGATCGTGAAAACAAGTTCATGGTTAATAAACATTCTGTATGTTACTCCACATATTACTTTTCTTCTCTATTATTATATTATTATAGTATTTGCGTTATTTAATTGTTAATTGAAAATGCTCTGATACATTTAATTGTGAAGAGTGCGCAAACTGTAAGCACTATATTGAATATTCAACATGTATCTAAATATTTTGACTTTCTTAATGTAAAACTAAGATTTCCTCAAAAGTGCTATTTCATGCATTTCATTTATTTTTCTTAACAGTTTGACAGCTCTAAATTCTTGAGCTTTTTGAGCTCCCTACAACTACATCACTCTCATTTCTCATGTGTTTTTACCAAAACACATCTAAATGCTTACTGCTCCTTAGCTAATGGACAGGTTCTAAATGTCACACATTGCGATCGTTCTCAAAAGTTGAAGATGGAGGCTAAAAACTAGCTCGGTGAAAGGCACAATGACAGTTGGAAAAAAGCAAAAAAAAAATTTAAAATACAGATGACAGGTTTGATACCTTTGGGATCAGGTCAGATCTTCTCACAACATCGCCTTGTTGTGCACTGCTGTGGCTGCTGTCCATAGACATTAGTGATGATTTTACACTCTCTGAAGAAAAAAAAGGATGATAAGCCTACAGTTTAACCATGGACCTCTCTTGCAGGTCCATGGTTTGACATACAGAAACTATGTCAAAAATATCTGACCCAATATTTTTTAAAGCAAGATAACCTAGAAAAGCTAACATAAAGTGACATATTCCGTCAAAATATTGTATAATTTGTGGGTTATGTTTTCATATTTTTTTGCTAAAGTTCATATAGAAATTTGCTTTTAAAAAAGCAGATACGACCATCTACCAAACATATCAGTTTCATCTGTGCAACTTTACTAAAGGTTATTTTTCAGGGTAAAATTAATTTGTGCACAAGTAGGATTTAAAAATCACAACAGATAGTGTATATTAAAAAAGAAGATGTCAATCATTATACCTTTAAAAAAGTAAAGGACAAAAACTCTCTCTTTTTAAAATCTTTGCTCTCTAATTTTCCTCATCTCTATACTTCCTGTGCTTTTCCACCACTCTGATTAAAAACTTACCGGTATTCATATACTCAGAGATTCTGCACAGCAATGTCTGGACCTGAAGGCGATCCCAAATACATACATACAATACATACATACAAAAATACTTCCCTTCATTCCTCACTGTGTTCCATCCCTTCTCACATACAGTCAAACCTGTCTATAGCGACCACCCAAGAGAAACACAATAAGTGGCCTTTGTAGACAGGTGGTCTTTGTAGACAGGTTACTTTAGTACATGATTCAATGAAAAACAATTTTCAAGGGGAACAACAAATGTGGTCTTTGTAGACAGGTGGTCACTAAAGCAGGTTTGACTGTACTATATATGTTTTCACTACTGACCTGATTTTCTTTCAAACTCCATGTTAAGATTTTTCCTGACTGAGGAGTGTCGCCTGGTGGGTATGTGAGATTTTCGAGGTGTTTTCAGGGCAGACCTGAAGCCAACAAAAAAATTGTAAATTAATTTTCATTTTCATTCAAGTAAAACAGAAACATACTGTTATACAGAAACTTTCATCGGTTGGAGATAATAATAAAACTGTAGTTTTTTAAAGCTTCTACCAACCTTGAATTTGTTGTGCAAGCTTTCGTTCACTCCTGTGGACTTTCTCAAGCTAAGTGATCAGTCTGAGTGATTAACTACTGTTATACATTTAATCAATTAAACTTCAGAGGTCCTATCATTTGCCTGTACAGATTTTGTAACATTATTTACATATTTTGTAGCATTATATTGACCGAATTTCTACCATCTGTGATATATTTCATTCACATATTTTATAGATGAGGAATAAGTTACACAGGGATTGTTTTAGGTTGTATAATAAATAACCAGAAAGCAAATAAAGCATAATGTATTATAGAGAGAGAGATGACCGTCTATGACTATGACAAGTAGTACTTTGTAAATTAATCAATTAGTTAGCTGATCAATTAAAGTATCATATTGTAATCACCTTTGTCTCTGTCTATGTAGCTGTTTCACAAGACTATCTTTGATCTCTGAAAAGTAGTCTAAATGAAAAGGGAACAAACAAAATTGTTTCAACACTCCTACATTGGCTTCCATATTTGATATCAATAACAAATACAGATAACACAAGACCAATATTCTAATCGATACTAATTAAGGACTCAAATTATTCAAAATTAGAAGAGAATTTACTGTCTTAAAGTAGAGTAAAGGGGTTGATCTATATTATAGAGCAATACATCTAATGAAAATGGCTCAAAGTAAACAGATTGAATTTGTAAATTAAAATTAGAATGTTACAACAACATGCGATATCTCTTTACAGTAGTAATGCTAAAATTCCCATCTTTAATACAGTATTCTGGCATGGAACCCACACATACAGAACATAATATTGTTTGGTGATTTATTTTTCTATGTCAGAGTTAGGGAGGAGGAACAATTGCGGATTAAACCCTATTCGTAGCCCTTACCCTAACCCTTAACCCAACCACGATCCCAATACTCACCCTAATCCTTACCCTAATCCTTACCTTAAGGCTTAACAAAAGAGTTGTTGTATTGCTTTTTGCGACCGACCAAAAAATCTTAATATCTATGGTCAGCTTTTTATTAAAGTTTTTTTATAATTTTTTTCAAAACTGAAAAATATCAGCCCAAAGAGGGAAAAAAGAAAAATGAAGAAAAAAAAAAAATTGACTGACCCACCATGGTGCTGGCACCTAAAGGGCAATACAACATCTTTTTTGTTTAGTCCTAGTACCATATGTAGGGTTAGGTTATTCTGAATGTAAAGTAAAGGAACAGTGTAAAGAAAGCAAGGGCATCATTTAACTAAAGTGTCATACCTGTAAGTACAAGTTTAAGTTTGCTGACATCCCATTGAAAGGCAGGTACCGGGTAAACTTTTACACACACGTGTAAAAGGGATATTGTAAACTTTGTCATGCTGACGTTTTCGTAAAATGCTGCTCATAAGTGGGTTTTTGTTTTCTCTTTCATTTTCAACATACCTCTACCAGGGAATACACTATTAAGATTAAAGGATGACTGCATCATCTCCGCAGCTTCAGAGACAGGTGATAGCTGAAGAAAAGTGAATAAAAATAAACAAAACTTTGTATCTGAGTCCTTTTTTAAACCATGCATGTCAAACATGTCAACAATAGAACTACTAGATAATTTGAATATTTCAATTTGCACTATATGTAGAGAAAGCAAATTAAATGAAATGCAGTGTATAATCTGATTGGTTAGTTTTGTTTTGTTATGGAATTTCCCAGTAAATATGAAAAGATAGATTAATTTGGGCCATGCATTTTTCAGCAACAAAAAAAACTATCCATATCTACTTGAGATTTCAATTTTTTGTATAAAATCCATCACGGCGAATCAGAGAGTAGCAGTCTAGGTTCTGAAACTTCTTATTTTCTCATATCAATCTGAAACATCATTCTGAAGGATTCTAACTCTATCTAATTTGTGTGCTCTCTTAACTCTTCTCTCTCTCTCTCTCACTCACTCACTGCATGAGTTTATGTAAACGCATGGTGACTTTAAGTGAAGTCTTTTTTACAACTAAAATATGAAATTCGAGGGAAAAAATACACTCGATATGAAATAGTACTTCTACATCAGCCTTAGATCATAATCACAAGATGAGGTAGTAAACGTTTATTCTTATTTTACAATTTTCTCACAGTGAAATAACATAACAAACATCATAAAACACAACCAACATTTTGTAAATAGGAAATAATTGGTGTAACACACTATGAACATGACGGACAAAGAAAGAGGACAAAATATACAGTTCCTCAGGTAGATAAAGGAACATCCCTTCACTGCTATTATGTTAAAATGTGTAGATGGGTGAATATGCATGTGACACCTGTTCTACACCGTGACAGTTTTACATAATAGCAGTGAAGGGATGTTCCTTTAATCTACCTGAGGAACTGTATATTTTGTCCTCTTTCTTTGTCCGTCATATTCATAGTGACAGAAACCTACCTCTGGACTGGTATTAAGAGGAAGAATGTGATTCCGAGTATGAGTAATATCAAGATCCACTGCCCTTTCTCTGTGACTTGATAAGCCTTTGTTTTGATCCATGTGAGAACTAAAAAAGAAAGTAAATTTCATATTTAATGGATATTTCAAGAATGCTAAAAGAGAAAAATATACTGCTAGTTCTCATAGGGGGAAAAAAGCTTTTGTGAAATCAATCCCTTTAGTGTATCTACAATATTATCACAGCTTGTAGGAAACCATACCACATTGACATGCCTGTGATTTTAAACAATTAATCGACTCAGACATCAGATCATTTGCTAGACTGTCCTTTATTGAATCCAGCTTGACCTTATTTTGGACATAAACTGCAAAAGAGTTCCTGCAATTTCAATTCTACTTGTTATGTGACGACTAGGAACAACTATCAGGAATATTTTACTCCTTTACATTTTCAAATGTTTTAGTTTCCTTAAAAATCAGATCACATCTGGATTGTATATTGGGCGGTGTCCTATAGATATATTTCACAAAGTGACATCACAAAAAAAGTACTGGCTGACATTGAGAAGTGTTTATAATACAGTCGAACCTGTCTATAGTGACCACCCAAGGGAAACACAAAAAGTGGTCTTTATAGACAGGTTCCTTTAGTACATGTTTCAATGAGAAATCATTTTCAAGGTAAACACAAAATGTGGTCTTTGTAGACAGGTGGTCACTAAAGCAGGTTTGACTGTAGTACTCACGGAATGACAGCGATTGGTTTTGGAGTTGAAATAACAGCGACTGGTCTTGATGCTTGGATATATGCTTCGGGAGAAGATGGCTGGACCACTTGAACTAGACCAAGACCCATGTCATCCAGGATCAAGGGTGAATCTAGGTTTGGGGCCGGTGGCAGGTTAGCTTCCGACATATCAAGTATCTTCAGTAAGCTTTCCTGGGTTTTGATCCTCACAGCATCAGGTATTTTCAAATCTGGTTAAAACGAAACAAAAGCAAAACAAGCAACAAAAAAAGAAATTTTGAAACGAGGTCCAACAGTTATTGCAAATTAAATTCAAACGTAAATGGACAATTGTGCAGAATCAAAAGTAAATAAGTCAGAAAATGTAAACATTCAGTGATAAATTCATGAATATTAAATGAAAGTCAAGCTCATTTCAGAATTTCAAATTAACAAATGAATTTAAAGTGGTCTCAAAAGTTATATATATTTTCTACATACAGGATGAAAGATCAGTATTTTTCTCTTTACTAGACTTATATTAATATACTTCTTCTTCTTTTTATTTTAATAGTCCCCATTGTTCTCTTTCTTCAACAAGTAACCAAAAGATGTGTACAGAAAAAATATCTTGTCTTAAAGAAGCATTTTAAGGAAAACATAATATTTGTAAAGTGCATCTCAAACCAATTACAATGATGCTTACCTCGTAAAATCCTGTCTGATTTCTTTGCCTTGTTATACATTCCAAGGGAGGTCTGAATAAAATATTGAAAAAGATGAAAGGTAACTGGAAGTATTGCTAAGCTGAAAGTCATAAAATGTACTGTTTCAGTTTAGAGCTTCATTTTTTACAACATACACTGTACATAACCATTTTCTTCACTGACATCTAATTCCAACAGTAAAAGCAATAAAATGAAACAATAAAGCCTGACATTATTTATATTATATTATATTGCCGTTTTCATTATTTGGCTGATTAATTCAGACACACATAAGAAAAGAGAATGAAATGTTTAGTAAAAAAAAAAAAGTCAACGTCCATACTTACAGTGATTCTACTCTGTGTAATAAAAGGCACATGCTTGCGAGGATCTGACATAATAGGGTATTCCATTTTGTTACTCTGCGGAAATGAAGATAAACAATAGATTATCTTTGTACTACCCTACTTGTGCCAACAAATCATCATATATGGAGTTTTAATTTGAAATCTTTAAGTTTCGAAAAAGTAGGCTTGCTATCTTGAATTAATTAATGGTATTCTGTTAGAGTATGGGGTTAGGTTTAGGGTAGAGGTTTCGGTTTGGCATAGTGTTAGGTCTCAGGTAATAGTTGGGATGAAAAATTGTTGCCAGGGCAAATTTCTGGTATCCAGGCTTTCAATGGCTGAACAAAGGAGCACATTGTAAAGCATAAAGTGTTATGGGATATCGGTCGGACGAAACATGCATTCTGTCTCTTTCTCCCTCTCTCTCTCTCTCTCTCTCTCGATAGAGATAGACTAGTATAGATCATTCAATCAATCAACTTTCTGAAACTTGATATATTCATCTGTTTTCATTCTGTAAAATCTTACATTATGTCTGATGTTATGTTCTACTTACTGATGTCATATCTTGAGCATGCTTAAGGTGTTTCTGACATTCTGATCTAGACCCTCCATTCGCCTACATTAAAAAAGAAGAAAAAAATCTCTCTTAATCCCCCTCTGCACTAGTTTGGCCAGGAGGGATTAGACCTCCCTGCATGGTCACTGACAGGTGGCTATCTTATCAAATCAGCTCTCAATTAACATAAGAAAAAGAGGATCATGGGGGATCATGAGGGACCAATGGTCACCGCTAATTGTTTGCTATAGAAGGTGCAAGTAGCTATAAGTAGTGCAGTGGGGCTTTAAGATTAATTATCATGTTTATTTAGTTTTATATCCAATTTCATTTGGCAGATGTCTATATAAACATTCAGTGTAATTTATATTTTATTCCGCACAGACCTGTCAAAGGTAGAATATCTAGATCAAAATGTACAATTATCTTTATTATTACTCACAGTTAACACTGTTTTATTGGGGGGGGGGTTAGCCATACTTTGTAATTATGCTCAGTAGTGTTACTACCACTAGTAATACAATTGGAAAGTGAACTGATCATAAACTTGCAAATTATAAAGATTTATTTGTAAGATAAATTTACTCTTTCAAACCTTTTCACGTCTGCTCTTTTTGTTGTTTCGTTCAGCATGTGATTTCCTCCTCTTTTTCCTGGAATGTGAGCTCTTTGAGGCAGCAGTGTGATGATGATGGAATGTCTCTGTTTCTTTCAGTTTGTCTTTCACAGATTGCTTTGTAGATTTGCTAGGACAAAAGCATTGATTGAATAAACTTTTATAGTTTTTATAAAATAAAAAATACTAGACCTAGGGTCTAGATCAGGCCTTCTCAACTAGTTTATTAGAAGTGCCAAAACGATTTTTTTTTTTAGTTGAAGTGCCAACCTATTTTGCTGCGAGGGAGCGAAGCGACCGAGCCAACAACGTGCGGGGGGCAGAGCCCCCTGATGCTGATGTATTTTAGGGCTCTCTAAAGGCCAAGATGTGGCATTTTAACACCTTTTTATTCCAAAATATATCAATCATAATTTCATACAATTCCTGGGTACATTCACACGGGAGTTAAATTCATATGTAGTTATTTCGGTGCAATAAACACGGGAATTGTCCAAATTAAGTGAAAATCAAACAAACAAAAACAAGACGTTTCCAGAGATTGGCAATGTTAAAATTGGTAGCGCAACATAAGCTTATTGTCGTTTAAAGCTCAGGATAGTTTAAGAGTCGTAAAGAATAGTACAAAAAGGTTAAATTACCCTTTTTCCCTTTTTGTTAAGCAGACATTACGGGTTCAAATTTGACTGAGTCTTTTTGATTTTGCTGAGTTTTTAATTCTAATATACAATTTGTTTTTTCTTTCTTTTTCCCCCTTTTTTTTTGGCAACAGTCGAGCACCACTCCGACTGACAGCAAGCGCCGCCAGTTGAGAAGGCCTGGTCTAGATCTACAGCCCAGGCTAAGTCTAACTCAGAGTCAGAGTCTAATACGAGTGCACAGTTTTTCCTTCATAATCATTTTGCCTTGCGCATAGACTAGAAGAGATGAGATTTAGACGACGTCATGCACAGTGAGAGTTAAAAATACGGCTGCAAGATTTTCAACATGGATGTTGATTTTGACCCATAATTTCCTGAAAATGGACCATAGACCTAGACGGTAGATAGTAGACCTAAGAGTAGGTCTAAGACAGATTTATTCAGTCAAGTTGGTAAGTGGAACCGACATAGCCTAGAAAGTAGAATCTAGGTCTAGACTAAATCAGATAGACTAGTCTAGATCTAGATCTAGGTCTAACTTGTTAGATCTAGAGTCTACTAGGTTATGCATCAGTAGGGAGGCCAATGCCCGGGCGTAAGGCTTCTACGCCTACGATTTGTGCGCTCGTCGCCCACTTCAAAAAATTAGCAGAGGGAAAAAAATGATGTAAAAAAAAAATTTGATGAAAATAAGAAAAGAAAATACAATTATACATTTCACAAAATACCTATAATCACGGATCTGTAACAGTCTTTCACCATTTGTTGACGATCTTGCAGATTTTGACGTATTTGAGTCCAATAATTGTCGTAGCAGAACAACTTTACGAACGCGCATCACAGACTAAGAAAATCCTAGAGGGCGTAGAGGTTTGCTCACTAAAAACCTTCTCATTGGCTGAAGGTAGACCCTAAAAATATGGGATCCGTTTTGAGTAAAGAACTTTTGATAGAGATCAACATTTCAGATGTTCACAATTGCCACTTCTAACAACTAGAAAATATAAAGAAAAAAGATTATATCTTTTTAAATACAGAATTTTACAAACTGAACATGCGAAGGTAGATAGAGTACGATGATTATGTCAATCTTGCGTTGGTTTGAGCCTATAGCTACAGCCATCTCAAAATGAGAAGGAAAACTGTGACCGGTGACGTCATTGTTCGCGCCAAAAATAAAGGGTATTGCGACATATGTCTGAGCTCCACTGAGCCTCCGGTCAGATCGTGCGCAAAGCGTAGTCTTATTTATAGACCCTAGTACCTTATTCTCACAGCACTAGATTCGAGTGTCGTGCAGTAATGTATGAGAAGTGTTAAAAAAGATATTTAAGTACAAAAAAAAGTCTACATGAGCAGTCTATACTCCAATTGAGAATTGAAATGAAAGCCATGATTTGAAGTGTGTTGTATGATACATGGTTAGTGAGTGTGTATGTTACGTATAGCGAAAGGGAGAGAGAGAGAGTGAGAGAAATGCGCTATGCATGCTGCTGTCCTATGTGTTCGCTGCAAGATGGATGTTAATTGGACCTCGTAACTTCTCGATCGTTGATAATAAGGAATACTCATGAGGAAATCAAATTATTGGAATACACATCTAAGGTAAATATCAATGAATTATATACATTTATTTCCTGCCAATTTTGATATCTCTTCTTCATTTTTGAACCATCGCCTTCGGCTCGTAGTAGTAGAAGATGTAATCGTTCGCACATTGATGGCTGGATTTCAGCCTGCATCGGGGCTTGCCTAGCCTGTGTCGGTGTGTACGTGTGCGACCGATTCAAGGCTAGCTGCTGTTGAGTGATAGCACTTTCGCGCGAAGTTTTAAACTTCATCATGAACTTTGTCCGGACAATGACACGCCCATTCCCTCGGGCCTGTCTAATTATCAACGTAATTTCGCGACATGAATTTATCTGTTTCAAGGCTCTTGCGTACGGCCAAGGCGTAGAAGGAAGGGAGTGTTTACAAGCTGGATATCTCCTATTTTATGGAACTTCTGGAATCGGCAGATGGGTGAGTTTTCTTAGTGAAAGTAAATGCTTTCTTTTAATCTTTGTTTTATTTTAAACAAATTCGTAATTAAAAAGTTAGATTTGGGCATTGGCCTCCCTAGCATCAGGTAAAATGACATTTTGGGGGCATAGAAATAACGCCATAAATGGCCATGGCGCTTGAAGGAGAACGCCTATAGACTAGCCTATGGTCGACTTCTGTCTCTAAAGAGAGGAGCCGACCCTACCCAAATCACACTCACACTCACACTCACAGCCACAGGCTAAGGAACGAGACAAAAATTCGGTCTAGAATCTAGACTCATTCATGAGATGGGTGATGCCCATGAATGGCGTCATGCAACTTGCAAGACTGAGCTACATCATCAGCAGAACAACCCAATCACACCCAAAGACAGAGACTAGACAGCCCGAGTGGAGAGCTAGAGGCTTGGCTAGAGAATCTACGCCTATTTGCCTATGGCTAGACCTAGACCCTATGCATGACGGAAGGCTAGATGATGATCTAGGCCAGGGGCATGATGATGATTGATGGACGCTTTGTCTTTGAAGTTTAAAACCATTAGAAATTTGAGTTAAAACTAACATATGACATAAGCATAGCTACCTCGATTGCAGTATCGGCAGGACTGTTTCCAACGTTTGTTTACTTTCAGGTCTCCCACTGTTGAGCGGAATACCAAGAATTTCCATGTCAGAATCATCCATTTTGCTAAGCCTAATGTTAGATCTAGTGCTAAGAAACACCTACTACAGCAGCGCGATCTGATTGGACAGAAAGTTTTACCATAATCGATATCTAACATTGGTGTAATCGGTTATAAGTTAGTCTTTTAAAAATCTTTTTTTTTGAATATTTATGTAATATCTTTGAGGTTATTGATGTTTTTGTACAATACAAAGATTTAACATTATTTTATTATGAATAATATAATTTAATATATTGATGGAAAAGATTAGCAACTAAACTTTCAAAATAAGAAATGCAAACTGAACTAGCAACTTTAGGCTGGTTATCATTTATGATAATCACGGTCAGTGGCTAATCAGCTGTTTGCATTTCTCAATCTCAGCTCCGTAATGCCCAAATGCTAGATTTAGTTAGTTTTGTCACTTTTCTGTCAAAATCATCAACGTCATGTCGTCACACCTTGCCAAAAACTGCACTTCTTATCTTAGCAACACCAGATGTTATAGTTCAAATGGCTTCTGGACAAAACCTTTGAACTTTATCGCCGGTGAAAGGGTACGGCCCACCAACGACAACAGAAGCCAAGACTTCTCCGTGGTTGAGCCTGCAACAGGTGATACTCTTTCTTGACTCAGCCGCGCCGCCCGCGCCTACATCATCATGTATGATCAGCTATCAGCACAGTGACAGTATGTGTTGGGTGTTGGGACGGCGACTGGTCACTGGATATCGATGCTAGGCGTATTCGTTAGAGAATCTCCATTGAGCATGAATTTATCTGCTGCTAATGATATATCCATATTCAGCAAACCAGAAACAATGGCCTAGATCTAGATCTAGATCTATGTACAATTCATTTGATCGAGTTGCATGTGTCTGCAATTATGAAATCACTCATTAAAAATAAAACTCTTTATCTGTTTTAACCTGCTTGATTTTGTTGTTGGTAGTATACATAGACGTAGTGCATCACCCTTTTAATTTATGCACCACATACATGGTCCGTGCAATAGGACCGTCATCATGTAATTTGGCAAATAGGCAACAATTTTAATACGCAAAACACAAGTCAGGACAAGATCATTCTGCATCTCGATGTGCGTGAAATGATGTGCGTCCTGGGTTCGACATTTTCATGAAATGGTGCGTCACAATTTTGACTTGAATATGCATCGATGTTTCCTAATGGTGAGTCAATTTTTCTGACGGAGGGTGCGTCGTGGCACATAAATAGTGACGCACATCGGCACAATGACGCACATTTCCCAGGGGTCAAGAGGTGCGCCATACAAATGACACCTGCATAAGTTCTTGCCTATATAAGTGTTGCCTTAAATGTGGGTTCATAGTAGGGCTGCGACGATAATAAATAATGAATAATAAATAAAAAAAATTCAACAACAAAAAACAAATTATAAAAAAACATGGCTTCCGAATATTCGAGTATTCGCTTGTAAGCCTGGGAGTGTACTCGGGTACCTCATTACACTGTTGTGCACAGCCTTAGTTCATGGACATCCCCTTCAATCACATTTTTAAGCATCCACAACAAAGTAGCAGGAGGCATGTTTTCAGGTTGTCCACCGTTCTCGTGATTGCGTTATCTCAAGAACCAATTGATGGATCCCACCAAACTTGGGTCATGTATGTATCTTGCAGAGCCAATAAACTAATTAGATTTGGGCGTCACAAGGTCAAAAGTCACAGGGCTCATTATGCAATGGACTGGATCTTTTCTTTGAAGAATTGTAAAGCTTTTCAAGGAAGTTAAAAGAAGAAAGTTGGTTACAAAAGTCTTTGACCATGTACTAAAGGGATTCAATTAGATAAAGTGAAGGTATACATGTATTCAGACTATTCGCTAGCATTACTAATTATACCTGATATTTTATGGTTTGCAGGTAAAATACTTTGTGAGAGCCCCAGTTCTGGGAAAGCAGATGTAGACAGGGCTGTGAAAGCTGCCCAAGATGCCTTTCAGATTTGGTCGCAAGTTCCAGCCATCGAGAGAGCTAGGATCATGCAAAGTGCAGCTCGAAAACTTTCAGTAAGTGTAGTGCATCTTTCTTATTCACTTGGATAATTCTCGCTGTACATGTGGTGGTTCAGGATGATAGCTTTCTTCTTCTTCTACTTCGAGAGTTTGAGTGCAATAATTGACATCACACACCTCCTCCTCCTCCTCCTCCTCCTTTTTCTTCTCCTCCCCTCCATCCCCTCCTCATCCTTCTCCTTCTCCTCCCCTCCTCCTCCTCCTCCTCCTCCTCCCCTCCTCTCCTCCTCCCCTCCTCCTCCCCTCCTCCTCCCCTCCTCCTCCCCTCCTCCTCCCCTCCTCCTCCCCTCCTCCTCCTCCCCTCCTCCCCTCCTCCTCCTCCTCCTCCTCCTCCTCCTCCTCCTCCTCCTCCTCCTCCTCCTCCTCCTCCTCCTCCTCCTCCTCCTCCTCCTCCTCCTCCCCCCTTCTCCATCCCCTCTCCTTCAAAATACTTATCTTCATTATTATGCGATTCAACAATACTTCAAGAATACTAGTATGAAGGTATTATATTATGCATTATAATGTATTTTATTTATTTTTGTTCTTGTGTAGGATAATCTAGAGGATTTTGCCAGACTAGAGGTCACCAATAACGGAAAACCAATCTGGGAAGCCAGATGTGACATTCAGTCTGCCATAGATGCTATCGATTTTTATGCAGGACTGGCACCATCTATGACTGGTACAATTTTTTTTTCATTACTTTTTCACCTTTAAAAATCAGAAGATTCATTTCATATTGATGCAGAGTTTGAAGTGGCAGATTTAGAAATGATTCATATGAGAACACAAATTCTGCGGATTTTAATAGAGTGATAGACCCGAAAGTGAGGATTAGATTTCCTGTCTTTTAATCTGAAATCCCAAACATAGTTTTCACCCGTGCTTTGTAAATTCCAGCAATTCTTCATAGAATGACTATTTTAGATATTATGGGAAGTGAAAAGATGGTTTACTAAGAAGATTGTGCTAAAAAAACAGTTGCTAGAGCTAAAGCTTTTAGCTGCACATAGAATTCTTGTAGAGCCTTTTTTACTTGCACTGTACACTCGGCACTTGACAAGCACAAGGTACGATAATACGTTAACGGCGGACTGTACTATACTGGAAGAAGAAAAAAAAAAAAAAATTGGCAATAATTTCCAAATTGTATTCAGACCTTTTTTTTAAAATAATTGTTTTTAAAATTTGGTGCTCTGTTCAAAAGGAGAGTAATGTAGCCGTTGCCATTAACTATAATGCTATCAGATTCTATTATAATTGTTGGTATTATGAGAAACTAAAGTGACACCTCTTCTCCTCTACTGACAGGGCAGCACATTCCCTGCCCCGGTGGGTCCTTTGCGTACACCCGTCGGGAACCCCTGGGGGTATGCGTGGGTATCGGTGCATGGAACTACCCTATTCAGATGGCCGGCTGGAAGTCAGCCCCTGCTCTAGCATGTGGGAACACCATGGTCTTTAAACCATCCCAGTTCACTCCGGCCACTGCATTGTTGTTGGCAGAAGTCTATGCAGGTAAGGATAAATAGTTGAGATATTATAATCACTTACTGATCGATGTCTGATGATATTAAAGCTAATCTTGAGCTCTAGTAAGAGAATTGTATGTCTAGAGAACATTGCTATAATTCTGGATTGTTTATCCAGCAGTAGATTGATTGTTTGAACCAGTAAAATAAAACAACCTCAAACTTGCAGAAAATCATCTTCAATAAAAACCACAGCTCTCATTTGCACATAGTGACCTGTGTTAAGCACATGGTGTCGGGCCTACTTATATACCTTGATTCCCTTATCTTTCTAAGCTCATTCCTCAGGCCCTATACATTTTCTACCAAAATCCTTGTCATTTATTTGAAATCTTGAACATTCAGTGTAAGTTTTGTTGTATTCTGTGATAATTTATTTTCTATCATTACCAGAACTCAAGTTTATCTTTAAAGGTTTACAGAATCATGATGTGATCAACAGCAAGAAGAGGATGTGATGTAGAGCAGACGGAAACGTTTAAAAAAGCTCAAAAAGAAAAGAAATCGCATCTTAGATTAAAGACATCATCCCTCTTTGCTTATGAATCAAAGAGCTCAGTGTGAGAGTCCACTGGATGGCAACAAAAGAATGAATCGACTTTTCATTCAAAGTTATGTATAGTGAACCACTGCTGAGTCTGCACACTGCATTAAAGAAATGTTACTTTAATCAAATTTTGTCTTGAAAATCATTTGCATTGGATATTGAAAATTATTTGTTTCAATTGGAAGATATCTACTAACGTCTATTTTTTTTCTTCTCTGTCTTAGATTGCGGTTTGCCCAAGGGTGCATTCAATGTGGTGCAGGGTCAAGGAGAGACCGGTCACTTCTTGACCAGCCATCCTGGGGTCAAGAAGGTCTCATTCACAGGGAGTGTGGCTACTGGTAAACTGGTGAGTAATAATGATAATATTCTGCTTTTATATAGCGCTTAATACAAATGTCTCTAAGCGCTTTACAGATAAACTATTGCCCCGGTCATTGGATTCAATACTTGCCCACACACACTGTGTGTACAATCTCCACTCTCTGGGGAGCATTCCAGCCAGGCGTTACTCGACGTTCACCTGGGTGGAGAGTGGCAAGTGTAAGTATCTTGCTCTCAATACTAACTCATCAGAGATGGGGGCGTTACTAGACATGTTGGAATAAGTGGATGTGTCTGATAAAAAAATTCTAAGAAGTAAAGGAACAGTGGTAAAGTGGTCCTTAATTTTGCACACATACCTTCCAAAAATGTTTCATGACACCTGCACTCCCATTTCCATTTGTGTGAGAGCAAAATCATATGTGATAGATCTTTGACTTTACTCTTTCAGTTTTCTAATGATAGAATATACTTATGAGCAATAAGACCATAATTATGCAAGCATTTTTATCATACAGATATTCAGTGGTATTTAGAATGCTTTCATAGGGTTACAAGGTGCATTTCAACATAAATACAGTCAAACCTGCTTTAGTGACCACCTGTCTACAAAGACCACCTGTCTACAAAGGCCACTTTTTGTGTTTCCCTTGGGTGGTTGCTATAGACGGGTTTGACTGTATCGGCTCTTTGCAGTGTATACAGTCCACCAAGGGAATAATATTCAGATTCAATAATCGAAGTAGCAACATGAGATTAAAGCAGAGATTTGGACAATTCAGTGCCCAGTTTCACATTTCATGATACGGTAATGTTATTTGTATGTTTTGTTATTTCGTTTTGTTGTTGTTTTTTATAACCTGAATATTCACTTTCACTTCTTTTCCTGGTAGATCATGAAGAGCTGTGCTGATGATATCAAATCTTTGACCCTTGAACTTGGAGGGAAATCCCCTCTGTTGATCTTCAGCGATGCAGATCTCGACAATGCAGCCAAAGGGGCAGTCATGGCTAACTTCCTCACACAGGGAGAGGTAAAAAAGAAATGGAAAACTAAAACAGGTTTTTATGCCTCCGTTACGAAGTAGCCGGAGGCATTATGTTTTCGGGTTGTCCGTCCGTCCGTACGTCCGTACGTCCCGTTCTCGTGATCGCGTTATCTGAAGAACCGATTGATGGATTCCTGCCAAACTTTGGTCATGTATGTATCTTGCAAAGCCGATGAACTGATTAGATTTTGGGGTCACGAGGTCAAAGGTCAAAGGTCACAGGGCTCATTATGTATGCAAAAACAGTTCGTGATCGCGTTATCTCAAGAACCGATTGATGGATTCCTGCCAAACATTGGTCATGTATGTATCTTGCAGAGCCGATGAACTGATTAGATTTTGGGGTCACGAGGTCAAAGGTCACAGGGCTCATTTATGTATGCAAAAACAGCTCGTGATCGCGTTATCTGAAGAACCGATTGATGGATTCCTGCCAAACTTTGGTCATGTATGTATCTTGCAGAGCCGATGAACTGATTAGATTTTGGGGTCACAAGGTCAAAGGTCAAAGGTCACAGGGCTCATTATGTATGCAAAAAATAGCTTGTGATCGCATTATCATTGGAACAGATTGATGGATTCCTGCCAAACTTAGATCATGTATGTATCTTGCAGAGCCAATGAACTGAGTAGATTCTTGGGTCATGAGGTCAAAGGTCAAATGTCATGGGCTCATTATGTATGCAAAAATAGCTTGTGAACGCATTCTCATTAGAACTGACAGATGGATTACTATTTAACTCAGGACATCTTGCAGAGCCAATGAACTGAGCACATTTTAGGGTCATGAGGTCAAAGATCAAAGGGTCATATATGTATATGAGAAATTGCTTTTTGGTTTGTAAACTTGCTCTATGACGGAGGCATCATTTTCGACTGCGCGCAGTCGAAGTTCCATCTAGTTGTACATATGATCAGAGCGATGTGACAGTTTTCTATTGGCATCAATGGTATGTTCAGATCAAGCCAATCAGTTATTGTGTTTGTGTCTCGTGTTTAGTTAATTCATATGCTTTTTGTTTGCAAATATTTGCCCAAAAAGTTATTGATTGAAAATGTATTACAGGATGTATTTCATTGGTATCACATTGTTTATGAGACAATTTGTTAATGGGAGAATAAAGTTCTTTGCCCCCTGTACACTATGCAGATTGTGCATAGGGGATGGAGATAGGCAGGGTGGAGAAGTCAAGTCCCCCAGAGAAAAGTTTTTTGTACCTTTCATTTCAATAGCTCTCTCCCCTTCAAGTATTGCAGCTAGGGTGTTTATAGAGAGAAGCGTTAAGGAGGAGTTTTGTTGAGAGATTCATTGAGAGGGCCAAGAAGATGCAGATCAGGAATCGTTATCCCCATTTAGTGTACCGGTATTCACTGGGTCATTCCTTTTTCCCATCATCTCAATCTCTTTCTCTCTCTTTCTCTCTCTCTCTCTCTCTCTATCTATCTCCCTGCCTCCTCCCTCCCTGCCTCTCTCTCTCTCTCATTCATTCAGGTTTGCAGTAATGCAACTAGGATATTCGTAGAGCGAAGCATCAAGGATGAGTTTGTGAAGAGATTCATCGAGAGGACCAAGAAGATGAAGATTGGTAACCCTCATCTGGAGGACACTACCTTTGGAGCTCTGATCTCTAAGACCCACCAGGACAAAGTCATGGGGTACATCGAAGGGGCCAAGAAAGAGGTGGGTCCTTGGTTGAAGACATTGCCTAGTTATGGTATGAAGCAGAAAATTGGAATGAAACTTGCCAAGTGTAGCATGCTACTGAAAACAGGGGGGTGTTTCACAAAGATCCTAAGTCAAACTTATCTTAAGTTGGACTTGAAAATTATGGAGAGCCATTTGTAGCCTTAAAATAAAATATTTTCAAAAGCAAAATTTGAAGTATTTTAGACATAAATTGCACATCAAGAACAAGAAACCTTGCATGATAATAGAAAATATGAATGATTTAAATCAACATCTTATGCCTTTTAAAATAAACTTTTGCAAAATATTTTCACAGATACTAACGGCTTTCCATTATTGTTAAGTTCAACTTAGGACCTTTGTGAAACACCCCCAGATACACTAATATGCTAATTTTGTAATGTTCCATCATAATTTTATTTCAATTTTATCATACGTAAAATGAACTCCCAACAGTCCTAGGCATTGTGTAATTGAAATTAGCTGTTGCAACTATAAGTAGGTCAACCTCATAATAACATGGTATTGAAGAAGGGAGGAGGGGGTTGAAGAACTTGAAGCATCCCACCCCCTCCCCTGAAAAGAGAACAACAATTAGTGTACTTTTGGTATAACACTGTGTATAAATACTTGAATAAAGTACTATCAAAGATTTTAAGCCGTAATGACCATTCAAAGTTTTTGTCGAGAACCAAGCCTGTCATATCTAGTGATTGCCACTGCACTTGATTGTTCTACAATGGCTGTTTATTCCAAATCTCACTTCATTGTATAATTTTATTGCTACTTCTCAAGGGTATATAGACAAATGATATTTCAGAGACAGCTTGGATCATATACAAAGGAAGTAGAGCTATACGGTTTGATACACAGATTACTGTATAAGCTGTTATTTTCGCGAGGGTTTTATTTTTGAGAATATCAACACGCGAACTAATATTGGCACCTCATCATTCCAGAGCGCGAAAATATCAGCATAAAATCATGTGCTTGTCTTATGTTTGTAATGCAATGCTGTCCCCTTTCATCCTGCACGTTCCTTCTCTTCCCGCGCGGATATTGCACAGATTGCACAAGGCATAATCCTCGTACCGGTACTGGGCTAGCTGTATGTGATGCTATGGGCTGCCTCAACTTGTGTGTGTACATGTACTTGCATGACAGAGTCTGTGTGTGTATGATTTGGCGTGAGAAAGTTTATGAATACTTCATGCCCATTCATTAATTCTGCTGTGTGCTATTCGTGAAAGCAACGACTCACAAAATTGTCTCTTAGCCTGTCATTAGCGAAATTTTAGTACGCGAAAATATCAGCTGAAAGTTATACAGTATTACAGAGAAGACGTTCTTTCTGTTCCCCAGGGTGCCACCATTCTTTACGGGGGTGAACGTGTGACACCAGATGACCCCGCCCTGGCTGACGGCTTCTTCATCTCGCCCACGATCATGGATCATGTCACAGACGACATGGTCATCTCACAGGAGGAGGTCTTTGGTCCGGTGGCGACGATCATGACCTTTGACACGGAGGAAGAAGCCGTGAAGAGAGCCAATAATACTCAGCTGGGTCTGGCATGCGGCTTGTTTACAAAGTGAGTGAATTTTGCCTACTGTAAAAGGATTGGATAATACTGGTGACCGGGACTCAATTTTTGAGTTATTACATTTCAGATGCAAAGGTCCTAACAGGTTCAAAGAAGCATGATATCATAAGCCAAATATTTATATGCCTCTATAGATATTTCACATTTTTTTATAAAAGATCTCGGCCAGCCATTTTATGTCACAATTTTTTTCTCTTTTTAGGTGGAATAATGAGTAGATTATGTAACCATATGCAACACTGAATAAGAGGATAAACAAATTTGTAAAAAGAAAAAAAAGTCTTGTAACAGAATCTGTTACATTTATAACAAAAATATAATACAATAGTGATAGGGTGCGAGTCTGGGAGAGTAAAAGAACTGCTTTATTTGACCTCAAACCTGTCTACTCTCTTTTGTTTCTATCTCCATTGCTCTATTTCTCTGCCTATGTATCCTTCACCTACCCCTCTCTCTCTCTCTCTCTCTCTCTCTCTCTCTCTCTCTCTCTCTCCCTCCCTCTCTCTCCCTCTCTCTCTCTCTCTCCATCTCTTTCTCTCATTCTCTTTCCCTCTCCCTTACTCTCTCTCCCCCTCACAGAGATGTGCAAAGGGCACACCGAGTGGCAGCTCAACTGGAAGCAGGAAACTGCTGGATCAACAACTACAACAACCTTCCCCCCGGGGTGCCCTTCGGGGGCTACAAGCAGTCCGGTCTAGGCAGAGAGAATGGAACCGCAACCATAGACCATTACACCCAACTCAAGACGGTGTATGTGGAGGCGGGTGATGTGGATTGCCCAGTGTGAATGGAGCATTGTAGGTGAACAAAGAGTTCATATGTGAACTGGGACCCGTTTCACAAAGCTTTTTTCAATGACAAATGACAAAAAATCAGTGACAAATCTGCTGATAACCAATCAGAAGCAAGCATTTCAGTAGCTTATAACAAAAACTGTCATTTGTCACCGATGACAAGTTTTGTGAAATTGGGCCCAGGTCAATTCCTTGTGAGCCTGGCAGAAGGGTATGAAAGGATGTGCAGACGCTGAAGTTTTATTTCAGAAGAAAAAAAAAATGAACAAGTATTTTTTACTACTCATTCTACTACCGGTACTCCTTTTTTTTCTATCTTTGCAAAAGAGTTCACTTTTACACATCATCCAAATTTCTAATGGCTATGTTATATTTCAGAAATAATTACTTCAGAAATCAAAAGTAAACGATTTATAAATTTGACCAACAAAAAGTCCTTCTGCTTGGCACACAATGACTCTGAGGTTTGAGATGTGACTGAAATTTATGAATGACAACTCAATTTAAAATCAGTACTAACTGTATATATTTTGTATGATTATGTATGATCCATGTGTTTCAGATTATATTGGGTGGAGATGAGTTTGATTTGTTGTAGTACATACCTTAAAGCTAATCTTGAGCTCTGGTATGGGAATCGTATTTAGAAAAAAATTGGTATGATTTATTCTGGATTGTTTATCCTGCATGCAGTAGATAGATGTTTGAACCAGTGAAATAAAAACAAACGCACAAAAACTTACTGGGCATCATCTTCGATAAAAACCACAACTCCCATTTGCACAACGTGACCAAGTCCATTGCTTATACAGGCAGATGCCAGGCTTGCATGGATTTTACCAGATGCATTTATATACATATGAATGACACAAATGCATGAAGTAGGTTTGTAATCCTAAGCGGGTCGTGTAATCCTATATGAGCGGTTGTTTAGAACCGCGTACATGGATGAGGATGGTGACATAAACAAAGAAATAAGATTATATGTCCTGTAATTTCAAACGATAAGAGAAACATGTATAATTTACAGGAATTTTATATTTTTATAATAGACACTCATAAAACAGTATAATCAGATCAGTATTATGAAAGATATATTTGATTTTTTTTGTTGTAATGCTTTGTATGGCTAGATTTATATGAATACAGATGTGACATTGGGTGTTTATATGAGTTGTAATTTCTACATGTTATTAATACAATAATGCATGAAGACTGTTATGTGAATATTGTATCACTCAAATCATACATTTATAAAGAGAAAAATAGAGAGAAAATGTCTTCTACTAATTTTGCTTGGTTTGCAACTTATATATGGTTTTGAGCCAGCAGGCATATAGTTTTTGTAAGAAAAGCCCATTTTGAGAGAATCAAAATGTAAAGATTTTCAAATCATGTAATGTAAAAAAATGTACTGAAAGGAGTATAAAATGAAAATCACTTGCACAGATATGCAGATGAAGACTTTACTTACGGTATCTTTTATGTACTCACTTCTCAGTTGTTATACATGTATTAGCTATTGTACGCAATAATTTTTTTGGTTGGAAATGACGTAGAAAGATTTGCCATCAATTTCGTTTTGCAATATGGTAATTGGTCAATCACCACTGTGTATCATTGTTAGCCCAATTAACCTATGTTAATTATCCTTCTTTAATTGTTTCTGAGCTGTTATAAATATTTAATCTTATGTTTGAAGCAGATACATGTACAAGTATTAGTAGCCTTTACTTTATCTTTTACTGTAAATCTTCCTCGGTTGGAGCACAAGATCATTGTATTCCTGACAGTGGCGGATATACGGGGTGGGGGGGTTAGGGGGCTTAAACCCCCCCCCCCCCTTGGGCTACCAAGTGAAAATGTGATGTGCATAGAAAAACACCATCATGTGTTCAGATCCACACCACACGGAATATTCAACTCATCTGGTAACTTAACCAAACACATGATAACTCTGGATATAACTGTGTATTAAACTGTTACTCGATTTAAAAAAGACGTTATCATATGCACTGCTTTTTATGGTCTCCATTGTGTTAGTAGATGCCAGGAAAACATCACTTATGGGGGTTCAAAATAGCAAAAAAAAAGTTGCCTCGCTGCTACGCGGCTCGTGGACGCTCTGCATCGTCATTGGGTCAAACCCACCCCCCCCCCCCTTTAGCAAAAAGCTAGATCCGCCACTGCCCGAGTATATTATATGTATTTCATTTTATCATTTTCCTACTTATTGACCAACCAGATGACTAGAGGTCCATTTTAATTATGCAAATTTATGTAAATTTAAATGTATAACAGGATAGCTTGCCAAAGGCGTATATCTAAATAGGAAAAATTATTAACAGTAATTTGCAGCTGAATATACATTTACATGAATTTACATGCAATACTGTATATATGATGTATTTAATTTTGTTTTCTTTTTTCAATTCACTTATAAATGTACATGTACTTTGAAAATTATGAAGTTCATATGGAATCAATCGTTTTGTGTGAACACAAGATATTGTTCAGTAAAAATTATATAAGAAATACTTGATTTTAGTTTGTCAAATTCTGATTATTTTGTTTGTTGTTTTTCAAAAATGTTGATCTATATTTTTACATTGCTATTATGAGAAAAAGGTGAGGAGATGAGGGCGAAAGATTGAGATGGTCAGAATGGAAGTTAGAAAAGCATAGTGATACACTTGTTATAGAAAGAGACAGATCGAGTTCTGGTAAAGACAATTTAAAAGAATTGTGAGCTCCGTTTTATTTATTATTTTGAAGCACTATAGAAGTAATGTCCCCCAAATATGACTGCTCTTCAAATGCTCATATTTTCGAAATAGCTGAACTGTTTGGGCCAAACTTTCATGTCACATGTGTTTGTAGTCCCACATGTACATTTGATATTCAATTGAACGAACGCGACTTTCAACAAGATTAAGTAGATTGCTTACTTTTTTAACGATTCCATAACTTACAGTATGCACAAATTCTACATAATCAATTCCAGATAGTGTCTTTCACAATTTAGTTGCTTGACCTGCGGCCCGTGTTAGAAAAACTAGTTGTCAATAACAAATACTAAATCTCTATGACAAATTTGTTCTCAGTCAATCAAATGCCACGATTTCAGTAGCTTATAAATATTGTAACTTGTTATTGATAACAGATTTTATGAAACAAGGCCCAGAACTTAGTTTTATAAGTATAACATACCAGAATAAAGAGAGAGATAAAAGAATTGGAAGACCAAAGAAGAAAACATTTATTATTTGTATATATATATATGTGTATATTGCAATATTCTACCATGAAAAAGATTTTTTTTTCTTCTAACGAGCAGTAACTACCTAAACTAGCTATGACTAATGAAATTGAAATAGACTTTCCATTCCATCGAGTAAGCTGTGCAACATGGACCTAACATACTTATATTTGTATTTCTGTAGTATGGTAATGGATGCACTTAAATTAACTGAATAGCCCTTACAGTTAATTCTCAAGAACAGACTGATTTAATAAGCGAGACATGATCACCAAGATATTAACTGCAAAATAACAAACAATTGCTGAATTTGAATTGTACATATTTTATTGATACTCACAACTACAACTCCTGAACATACAGGTTTTTTTTTTTTTAACATCAAACAATGAACATGCACATAAAACCAGTAGAAGGTAAATGTTTAAATATATATCTCTATACCAATTGATATATCATCTGGTCAGAGCCACAATGGTGTAGCTCTCTCTCTCTTAAAGTATATGATTTAAAGCCCTTCTGGCTCCGAACAGGTGATACATTTTGTGACAGCATACCAATTTAAGAACTGCCCATGATTTAGTTTGTTCAAATGAAAATAAAACAATTGCAGGGCTCAATACTACGAGTATTCATAAGCAAACAATAGACTAAGATTTACAAGGCTTCCCACATCTAAAATTGGTTCCATTGAGATACAAAGTACAAGTACATCTCATGAGTTTGACATAAAGTTAGTGACGAGCCCTGCAGTCTGCATAACCCAAAACTTTCAAGACACAATATCTTAGCAAATTTGTAACAATGGCATAAAAACTGTGAATTGCAAATTTAGTGTAGTGAATCTATTCTATGGAACTTTTACAAATTTGGACAAGACGTGGAAAAGATGAAACTATATCCTTGCGAGAGATTTTGGTTTTACAGCATGTTACAAATACATATTAAAGAGAGTGTGAAGACGAGATTAAACATACATTAGGATCCAACAGAACACACCATTCGGTTTATTGATCTGCTTTCATAGACTATGCTTAATCTCTTATGCAGTCTGCTATAGTTATCCTTCATTCAAGAATCTTGGTTATCATTATACAACAATGAATATAGAATAATACAAGATGGAATATGATTAAAAGGGAAATAGATTCATTCATAAATCAATTTAAGTTCAAGAATGCACCTGTTAATGATCATTCCTCTGGGTAACACAAAGTTCCCTGAAAGACTGCACTTTGCAAACAACTGAATACTTCTGGTTTGGTCAGCTAAATAGCGAGTGTAAACAAAAGGTTCCTGATTTATAAAACTCCAGGGGGTGATGTTTGGTTGTAATTGAATGAAGCATAACTATATCTGGCAATTTAATCTTCACAGAAATCAGAAAAACATCAACACATTGCTTTTAGAGTAACGTAAATAAAATAAAATTAAAAAACTACACCTCTTGAGAGTTTATTCTGTACATTTATTTGGTCGTCAAGAACAAAATTTCATTCTATATTATACGCGATATGATATTCTTTCTTTCTACTTGTGTAGAGTTCAAAAATGTGTAATCCTCTTCATATTAAATGCACGAGTGGGTTTTAAGGCTTGATTTTCTTTTAATTATTCCCTTCTTCCTAAGACATTATGGGCTGCACTTTTCAGTGCCGGAGTATGAATTCAATGAACTATATTTGAAAAGAGAAATAGCAATGTTAAGCAATGTGTTGGCGTGACAGACTTATCTCTTTATTGCCTCAGATCATTAATGAAATGAGGAATCGTGAAAACTTTAATGAGATGGTTTAAGTCTCTCCATAAGGAATTCATCAACTGAGTCGGTGTTCCACTTCTCAATGCTTAGAGTCTCGATGACCTTGTTGTTCTCATCCAAGAACTTCAAAATAGGATCCGCACCTCGCAGATACTGCAGCAAAAGGAAAACAGAAAGAGGAACTTATTTTCAAATCATTTCTTTTGTCCAAATAACCTTTATCCTGTTCACAAGTTATAATTTAAAGTCTACTCCAAGAGTCCAAATTTTATTAAGTTAAACCGAAAATGGAAATTCTTTTTTCCCAATTGATCGTGAGCCCGGCAGCCACTGAGCAACGCCAGATTGACGTTGCTCTATCCCATATTGTTTAACACCAAACAAGGTAGCAGCAACTCCCGTCTTTTAACGTCTTTTGAAATGACGCGGCCGGGGTTCAAACCCTCGACCTCCCGGTTGTTAGGCGGACGCTCTACTGACTGAGCCATTACACTGGTTATCATAAACAATGCAATACAATAGTCTATTCTGTATTTAGTTGATAGGAAAATTACAATCAGTTGTTCTTTCAATCAACTTGTAATGAGAAAGGGAATAATTGGAGATTTTTTTTAATTTGTTAACAGAAGTAAAACAGCTACATATACATATTTACATTAGGGCCATCAAAAATATTTTAGAAAAGAAAACTCAACTGCTAATATAGCAATCATTGCTTAAGTAGTGATGTAAATACATGTTTATCTTACCTTGATTTTCAAGTTTGGATACTTTTTAGGCCTATCACCCTTCACAAAAGCTGAGAAGACAAAATGCAAATACATAAACACAAAAAGAAAAGAGTTAGAAAGAAGTTAGTAGGAACACATTAAATCATAACCGATACAAAATCTTCAAAAGCACACAATACTAGTGACAATACCCTAAAGCGTGTGCACTATCGTGTGCGGATTAACAAATTATGTATACTATAAACCCATATGAAAATGGTAAAACGAGGCCAAAATCAGAGATTTAGCTTTGTAAACTTTCACATCACATTATACATATCTTGCTGAATAAAGTGGAAGTCTTATAACTACTTATTGACTAAATTAAATGAAACAAGCATGGAATAATGTTCATTAATATCTAAATTTACATCATCATAGAATGTGATTAATAGTCAGTGTTCAAAATGACAATCTTCTTCAATTTACACATTTTCATCCTTCAACTGCCAAGGTCTACTTATTCTCTTTCAACTGCTAAATCTAATGATCAACCTCAAGCACTTATGTTATGGTGATACAGGCAAAACTTTGAATGATGAAAAGCATCTGTATCTACACGTGGAGAATACACTCACCTTGGATCTGTGGAAACCGACCCAATTTTCATCCGCACACTTCTAAATGAGCATGGTGGAATGGCTGTTGGGAGGAAGGAAGAGAATAAAGAAGAGAAAAGATACATCAAGTACATGATTAACATGTCCTCATCTATGTCTTCACTGCACTGAAAGTTAACCTAAAAGTAAAGACTCGACTTTCAAATGTGAAAATGGCAAAGGGAAAATAATAAATATATCTCCAGTTGTTCTCATGCTGTTTTATTACAAAATATTTGTTAATTCTATACCAAAATGTTCAAGATAGGTCACAGATAAGACAATAACTGTATGGTCAGTATTAATGGAGTTAACTAAATAGTAAAAGCAAGTCAAGTTTGGCCCTGTTCAGTCGACCATGTTAAAAACATAAGTACAGGAACAAAATTATACTCAGAGAAAATGAAATGACA
The DNA here is from genome assembly GCA_035222895.1 of Strongylocentrotus droebachiensis. Classification (NCBI taxonomy): domain Eukaryota; kingdom Metazoa; phylum Echinodermata; class Echinoidea; order Camarodonta; family Strongylocentrotidae; genus Strongylocentrotus; species Strongylocentrotus droebachiensis. Next base: position 79,168 of record JAVYIG010004884.1, read on the forward strand.
CTGAACTTGCACAACTTGAACTTACAGTAAAGTTATCTTCTTCAGCGTCATCTTGGCAGCACTGCCGACACGTTCCTTCCAGCTCATTCAGTTTGAATTCACCTAAATTACCACACGCACTACACAGAAGGTTGGAAGAGAATCCTTGGGTGAGGCATAACTCCGACGATAGCTTCTCTAGGCTCCCGGCACTCCTGGCTACCTGCAAAGGAAGAACAACAATTTTAAAAATTATATTCTCCATCTTGCTTTGCTGTTTATGTCTTCTCATGAAGGCAACCTCTTGAACTGGAAGGGCCCATAAATATGTTGTCCCAATCATTATTCAAATTTATGCCACAACATGGACATTCAGATCATTGTAGGATGTTCATTGGACAGCTGATGCAGCGACATATTTTTTGGTTTTTTTATTTACAGAAGGAGACATCCATGTTACATTACCCACTGTTTATATCCTCCTAAATACTTTCAACTTTTTTTTCATTTACAAGAACATGTGTGTTTCCTTTATCTACATGTTTGTCCCATATCTTTATAATTGTATATGTCAATGTTTAATTTTAAAACTTTATCTGTACTACTTCCCCAACCTGGACAGTATGTTATTGTCACCTGCATGTTTCAATACTATATTGCCTTCCTTTCATTTATTTCTAGAGACTACCTTGTCCCTTTTCTCCCTCCATGCACTTGAACAGCCTATTCCGACTCACAACTATATTCAAGAGATTATAGGGTTACTTACCTGTACAATAAGAACCAGGAAGAGTGCTAGGAGATACCACAGGTCCACCATGATGGTGGGGAGAGGTCCCTCCTACGGACGCTCTCTCAGGACCAGCACCAAGATTTCTGTCTCAAGAAGATCTATAAGAAAAAGATTTAACTTTGTGAAAGATGGATCTTTCATAGACACCCTTCTCTGTTCCTATCATATTTGTTTCCCCTTCGTTTTGCTGTTGCTTTTATTTTTTAACAATTTTATTCAATAATTCAATTTGAAGGATTCTTAATTTTGGACAGGACAGTGCAGCTCAATGTTGGCATTTTTTATCTTAGTCTTCTATTGAAATACATGATAAACGATCTCAAAAACTGTTGATCTGAACCAACAGACTTGTTTTACTCTCTCTATTCTGTTTTAAATTCCACTCAGATCAGCATGTTTAATCCAGTTCAGGGAAACAAGATCATACATAAGTTTGCAGTCTGGCAGTTGTTACTGCTCTTGTCGATTTCTGCACACACAAAAAAAAGTTAGTTACTTAGATATAATTACTAGATCTAGTCTTCTAGAACCAGGAAAATTCAGAATAAAATGCTTTTATTTACAAATTTGGGATTTCCAAGTTTTCAAGTTGAAAATAAAAAAAATTCTACATGTATAACTTTCCTCTCCTCATATTAAGTCATGATCTACCCCGAAAAATCTGTAGCGGTGCTTATAAACACAAAAATATAGCCTAGCCCTAGGTGCCAATTCTAACATTTAGTTTTAAACTATTTTCAGTAACCTTGTCCGTGCCTCGATAATCTCGATTCTTGAATCATGAATGAAAATGTCTACAAAAAGTACAAATGAAAAGTGATTTATTTTCGCTTTTCATAACCAAAGGTCAACCTAACCTTTTACGAGTTAAACTTCAATGGAATCAAACGTCTACAACCTATTTTAAAGACAAGTAAAATCACGAGTACGTACATTGCTTGCCTGTGGATTTCTTTGTCTTACTTTGTTTGACGTCCGATTTGTGAAACATGTCATTAACAGTACTCGAGCGAGGAACAAAATAAAGATTACACAGAATTTAATATATGGGACACATGAAACAAAGTCACTTCGAGATTAATCACATTTTTAAATGCTCACATTCACACAAATCATACAAAAAGCATTGAAACACATACAGGCACTTATAATGTTTTTTATACCCAACACAATAGAAAATCAAAGCAATAATAAAGAAATTATCACCTAAAATGTTCGGCTTTATCCACACGTCAGCAGAGCAGAGGATTGGAAGTGATATCCGGTATCCGGGTACCCGATTACGCTTACCCGATTATTGTTGAGTGTCTTTCAAGTTTCAAAGTGGGGGGCACTAACAAAAAAACAAAGGAAAACTTAGAGGCAAACAAATTTTTTAAAGATAGAAATTTTTTTTTTTTTTCCAGGGATGGTTTCAATATATGTTTCTCTCTCTACATGGTCCAATTAGATACTGATTGAGCATCATGATTTGCAGTTGGGTGTATTGGTCTGAATGTTCATTTGCGAGTGAGCAAAAAATTTAAGATTTGTGAGGGCGCTTAATTATAAGGGAAAAAAACATCCTAATAGGGTTTTAAGCACAATCCAATCATGAAAGAATGAAAAGGCCTTTAATAAGAGACAAAATTATATTAACTTTTAATGCGAGCGAGCGAGCTTTGGGTGAAATTTAAAAAAAAAATGCTCTTAGTCGCTTTAAAGAAAATGGGGCATATATCCGAAGGGAATTAAAAGGCACTTCTGAGAACGGAAAAGGGGACACTTATCACAAAAAGGGGCAATTATAAGACTGAAGGAAAATGACACTTATTAGAAAAGATAAGGGGGCACTGTCAAAATAAAAGGGGTACTTATCAGAGATGAAAAGGGGCCCTTATTTCAACATTAAAGAGGGTTTCTCTCAAATTTGAATAAGGGCACTCACCGGAGATGAATGAAAAGCGGCGCTTATAAGAATGAAAAGGGGCATACAAAGGAAAATAGGAACTGGTCAAAATATAAGGGGCACCTCTCAGATTTGAAAAGAGGCACAAATTTTGTACCAGCTGAAAAGGGGCACTCATCTGAGATGAACAGGGGCAATTTTTACAATGGAAAAATGGCACTTGTCGAAGGAAAGGGGAACCTATGCATTTATCAGAATAGTGATAAGGGACATTTATGAGAAGAGGGGCCATTTATCAGAAGGAAAACAGGCACTTACTTCAAAGAAAAAGGGGGCGAATTATCAATTTAAAAAGGGGGCACTTATCAAAGGTGAAGAGGGGCACTTATCAGAAGGAGAAGGGGCACTTACAACAAAAGAAAGGGCACTTGTTAAAGTGAAAGATTACCTCTCAGATTCGTATGGGCAATTACCATTGGTGAAGGGTCACTTCTCAGAGGTGGTAAAGGCAATTATAAGAATGTGGAACGGGCACCAATTATAAACAAAAAGGGGCAGTTAAAGGGGAACTTTTCCTATGTAGAAAGGGGAATTTAAAGGGTACTTGGAAAAGGGTATGAGGGCACTGTGCCCCCCCCCCCCCGGTCCACCACCTCTGGTTGTCCTATTAGGGCAGAAACTAATATCCACTGTATTCCGTGCACATTCCGTGCAACGAAATGCCCGTATCATTGTTTGTATTCAGGTACATGCAAATAGCGAGGTGCCTGAATATATTTCTTATATTAAAAGTGTCATTCTTTTTTGCAATATTGGATGATTGATATTAAGGCAAGAGGCATCAGCCCCCCCCCCCCCTGCCCAGCAACAATTATTAAGAGATTGCCTGGAAAATGCCCGTCTAATAAATATTTTATATATTTTTGTAATTGTTTTTGGATGGAGAATTTCTTTTGGACCAAACCGAATTAAGTTTCAATGTTTTAATTGTTGCAAGTGTCCCTATAGTTTTCTTTGACTAATCTCTCTATTCAACAATAATTTTTAACGATTTTTGTTTCTCTCTTCCTGCGGTCAACGACCGACGAGGTGGCGCCTATCTTTTTAGTTAAAGGGGAACTTTTCCTATGTAGAAAGGGGAATTTAAAGGGTACTTGGAAAAGGGTATGAGGGCACTGTGCCCCCCCCCCCGGTCCACCACCTCTGGTTGTCCTATTAGGGCAGAAACTAATATCCACTGTATTCCGTGCACATTCCGTGCAACGAAATGCCCGTATCATTGTTTGTATTCAGGTACATGCAAATAGCGAGGTGCCTGAATATATTTCTTATATTAAAAGTGTCATTCTTTTTTGCAATATTGGATGATTGATATTAAGGCAAGAGGCATCAGCCCCCCCCCCCCCCTGCCCAGCAACAATTATTAAGAGATTGCCTGGAAAATGCCCGTCTAATAAATATTTTATATATTTTTGTAATTGTTTTTGGATGGAGAATTTCTTTTGGACCAAACCGAATTAAGTTTCAATGTTTTAATTGTTGCAAGTGTCCCTATAGTTTTCTTTGACTAATCTCTCTATTCAACAATAATTTTTAACGATTTTTGTTTCTCTCTTCCTGCGGTCAACGACCGACGAGGTGGCGCCTATCTTTTTTTTATCTTTTAACTTTTTTTTCAACCCGGAAAGACTTTTTTTCTCTATTTTGAGAGGGGGATGCGCAGGCGTCAAGATTAAGAACATCTTGCAAGAACGGAATTTGTCATAAATCAAGATGGAAATGTAGAGCGGCCGTGCATGGATACAGGGATACATTGATTGTGAAGAAAAATTTGCCGTGAAAATTTGCACGCATGTCAAGTGAAGTGTATAGAATAATATGATAATTTCAATTTTTTGAAAAATCCACTCATTTGCATATTTATGGTAATTTATGCAAATAAAGTCATAAAAATCACATTTTTACCCATAAATCATATATTATTCATATTTAAGCATTCTTTTCCACTACATATATTCATTAGACCATTCTGAATAATAATACGACAAACAAATTTGGAAGAGCCAGCTTATTCCTTATGTTATCCCTTGTTTTGATAATTTCTTATGTATTTCACTGCTTTTTTAACTTATGTATTTCATTGTTTTTGTTGTTTTATTTCATTTCTTACTACAATTCAACTATTTTGACCCAAAACAACCACCTAAACTTTAAACAAGACCCAATAACCCATGTTTGATCTGTTTTTAGGAAAAATGACTTTTCCATATGTTTTGTACACAAATCACGAAAATGAGCGATGTTCGGGCTGACATGCAAAGACATAAGGTCACGTGACCTTGTAACCGTAGGTCCGATTTTCAAAAAAATTATTTTAAAAGTTGCGCAAGACTCGAAAGAAAAAAGTCAGCGAGCGGCGGGGCGCCATCCATATGCGTTCCCGAGCAATCTGAAAAATCGTGGAGGGGGGGGCCATAATGCCCCCCCCCCCGGCCTTATTAGGGTTAAGGGAGAGATAGAGAGAGAGAGAGAGGGAGAGAGTGAGAGAAAGAGAGATAGAGAGAGAGAAAGTATTGAGACTGATAGACAGACATGAATTATCGAATAAAAGGAAAGAGACGAGTGGGGAAAATATATATTATTTCAATTCCCCCCCCCCCCCCACTCCCCTCCTCTACTCCCTCCCTTCTCTCTCTCTCTCTCTCTCTCTACGCAAGCTAACTGCGCCTGTATGTCGATAGGTGCCCCTAACACAGGCATTATTGTAAATGCAAGTCCAAGGCAACGGAAATGGGCAGTGGAAGGGAAAAGGATCGACCGACCGCCTTTTTTGGATTTTGGCATATATAGATGGGTCCAGGGGGAAACGGCCATTCCCAGCCTACAAATGATATTGAGTAAATTCCCCCCAAATGCATAAAATTAGGATGTATTTATTAGGTAAATTTATTCACATGGAAATTTTGTTTTAGAAAACATAATTACATGTTTAATAACGAATGAAAACGTGAACAATTCATGGAAACAATATAGATTATTGATGAACATGTTAAAACGCATTATTTCAAATGAGATTTGAATTTTCAGAACACGAATCTAAAGCATGGGTAAAAAGGGATATAAAATGTGTTAGTGAAACTTTACTTATATCTGCACATGACTATCGGAGGAAAAATATATTCTCTTCATACTAGGTGCAAAGGAGAACATCGGATGACCTCCAAATGCACTTATTTGGGAGTGGTTATACTTTTCTATATTACAAATATTTTACACGAGGACAAAGTGAGCACCGTACCTCTCACAAAGTCATGATCATGTATGGCTTATAACTGTTAAAGTCTTGGTGTTCGATAAAAGACAAGGGTGCATCCGACAGAAAGAGAGATGGTACCGGCACCCGACCCGAGACTAAAACTCCTGAAAATTATAAAAGATCTACACCAGCAAAAAAAATGCTGTTTTGCAGCAAATGAGAAAGTTGTACACTCTTCCACCAGTACACCCAACCTCTGAGGACTGTCAGGTTCCATAGAATGAGAACAATTAATGTTTAGACTTTCATTCTATGTTCATACATCTCTTTATAAAATGGCAAGACTTGGTCAGTACATCTGATGACGTCATGAGTGACTTCATCACGAGAAGGCATCCTATTGGCTGGTTTGAATTCATTACTTCTGGTCGCAGTTCCATACCACGCTACGATATTCTCCACCAGATCATCGGCGGGCAATTTCCACTTCTTCACCACCTCCAGCGAAGCATCCCACTTCAATCGGGATTCTTCGTAAGGTAGTCCAACAGCTCGGCAGTACTTCGGTAGCATTTCGGAAGGATTCGCGAGCAGATCGTCACCGTCCATCACGATCGGGTCGCTATCCACATTCTCCCGAATATACTTCCAGATGTCGTAGACGTCCTTGATGAAAAGGCCGGGGGTCATGTAGTGGTTGTGTCGCTCGACGTCGTACGTCGACTCATCGGCGGCTTCACCCGATAAGAGGCCGAGCTTGGAGAGGTGCTCGAACATCATTTTTCTTTGAGAGTAGAAGGAGCGCAGAGGATGACGGATAATAAAAGTGTGCTTGTATCCAGTCGGTATGTACGGATGCTCTTTCTCGCTAATGCTGAATGCCGCGTCCTTAACGAAGACGTGCTTCCTCGTCGAACTTTCAAGTGCTTGCTTCACTTCGTCATACCTGTGAAAACAGATGTTGAGGAGATTGAAGAGTTTAAGGCGGAAACATGTGAACTTTAACGATATCTAATTCCGTAGGTACCTTTTCATCGACCAAAATCCAAAATGAGCACATAATTTATAATAATACAAACATCTGAAGACCGCCAGCTCCAAAACTCTTTCAGATTCGTGTAATTGGCTTACTGTGCTTGCGAAATATAAATAAAGTATAAAATATATTAAATTTTAGGTTACTTAACAGTTATATATTATTATACAGTATATATTATTATAACATCTCAAATTCTCAACATTCGAATCCTTTCAGAAATTACCCATCTAAAATTATTAGAAAGCATTATGATAACTCAAAGTTTACTCACGACAGACATTCAGCTTTGAATAATTTGCAGCCAGTTGCTTCGTTCATGAAACTAGCTGCCTGACGAAACATATGTTCGTTGCCATGGTAACTCGTCGGCAAGTCGACGCGCAGACGACTTTGTATTTCCCGCCTTGCGAGGTAGGAGTAACAGTATGGTTCGAACCATACTTGCGTCTCTGGAATGAAGCTAATGCACTTCGTGAGAGCAGTGGAAACTGAACGGGGCATGCACCACAAGATAGTACGAGTTCTGCTCGAGTCTGCTATACCAGATGATTCAGTCATCTTCGATCTCCCAAGGTTTAAATACTTCTATTCCGGCCGATATAGTGTACTTTAGATGAAGTGTCTGTATAATTCCTGCAATATATTGAGCACAGTTCAATCAAGGCCCAGATCTCTATTGGGGACCTGAATTTTACGAGTAGGCTACCTTATTAATAATGGGTGGAATGCATGTGCCTATCAGCACTATATTAAAAAACTGCATTTATTGTCCTGGTTATTACAGCAAGAGCTCATTTCCTATAGAATATTCATTCAACACATAATGTAGCTAGTAACCGTAGCATAGATTGAAGCACATCCAAAGCAAGGCTATCCAATGGTTTCACGCGTCTGCAGTCATGAACTCCGTGGAACTTTTAATGGTGCATGCAGACGAGAGTGACCTTTGATCGATCAGATAAGAAGGAAATTACTATACCGGGTAGATAATCGAATCATTCTGCAGGCCGCCACAGCACGTGAGCGAAAAGTTCAAGGCTGTGTTTATATAGCGAGGCCGTGAAGGAAATCATTGCTAGTAGACCCTTAATGGGGGGGGGGGGGGGGGGCTGTCGGACCAAAGTGGCTGACAAATTATGCAAAAAGTTTCCTACAAATACAGTACATAAAGGAGGAAAAGAGAGAAAGTGTTGGAGGGAGAGAGAGAGAGATGGGGAAGAGGGATAGAAAGAAGAGAAAGAGAGAGAGAGAGAGATGGGGGAGAGAGATGGAAAGAAGTGAGAGAGAGAGAGAGAGAGAGTAGACAGAGAGAGGGCGTAGAGAGGTACAGAGGAATAGACAAAAATATTGAACAGAGGAGGGCGAGGGTATTTTACTTTGAATCCATCATTTCATCATCCAAAACTTCCTCTACCAGGCCTTGGCCACATCATCACTCCTTTCAAGATTCCCCCAACTTCCCCTCATCACTAAATCACTCTTCAATTCCCTCTCAAACTCTACCAATGCCACGACACCTCATTTTCTATACCAACACTACTCCCCCCCCCCCCCCCGCCCCTCTCCTCCCTCCTAAAATGGTAAGTAGACTCTATACCATTTTCATATAGACTTGCCCAGTCTCTTCTTCGCATTCAACAAACGGCATATGGTACTACCAAGCAACCAATCAGTCACATATCTCCATCAACACTGACACCTACATGTAAATCCCGATTACCAGATTATGATCATTTACAGTATACAAGCACATTATGTTGGTAGAAGCAAAACAATCGGTGCAAATTAGGAGCCATTAATGGATACAACTATGTAAACTACCATTTCCCTTCCAACAAAAATGGTTGCAGTGAGTTAGGACTGTTGTAACTAAAGCATACCTGCCAACCTGAGAAAAGAGAAATTAGGAGTACATGCAGTACATGGATAATGACTGCGGAACTAACGATCACGTTCGGGCTGCGCTGTGTATATCTTCTATGAGCGCGAGCGCGGATGTCGGCGTGATCTGGTTATCAGTTTTTAAAAAAAAAAAAATCAGAGTTTTGAGGCATGCACTCGGAATTCGGAGTTGGTATGAAAAATGCGGAGGAACTCCGCCTAAATCGGGGTGGTTGGCAGGTATGCTAAAGCTACAGTTCACATTTTTTGTATAGGTATACCATGAAGTATTTAGTTTGTTCCTACAAATTAATTGTTATGTGACAAAGTACTTAACAGTAAAGCATTGCTCACAAATGCAGCAGTAAATCAGGTAATATGCATCACATTTCCGTATCTTACACCAGTACACAGAGGCAAGTGAATACATGTATACATCAAAACCTTTGTTGCACGCAGTAGCCATTTATTTACGCGTCAAAATACCGAGACGGTTAACTGCATCCTATTTACGAGTCTGAAGGCAATGGGTAGCAATTCATTGCAATCGTTAACGCGCTATTTATGGCTCTTGGCTTCTAAAAGAAGACGGTTAGGACGAAATGGGAGGTACCTCAATTTCTACCAAACATGACTGACCTCTACCAACATAGTGCCTTCACTTTCCATGTTCACTCAACTACAATCTACTCAGATAGCACAATCCACTCTGATAACAAAATACGAGCAACATCTTCTTATTGGTTGCACTAATGAATGTCATTTATTTATAACAGCCATACAGTGTGTGACGTGATGGTAAACGTCTAACAGAATAACCAGTCCTGGTCTAACGGGAAGGGAGAGGGCGCCGTCACGGTGGTCTATGTGCGCCTGGCCTTGGTGGGGCGCTTCTTCTGGACCGAGGTGATGGGCTTCTGACTCCTGATGATGGCGCTAGCTCTCCTCAGGGCAGCCTGAATAATAAGAAGACAGAAGTTGTGAAAATAATATAAGTTGTTATACAATTTTTGAATGATACTATCCAAATCTTTACTTGCTACTTGTTTTCTTACTATATTTATTAAATCTAATTTGATAGGAAGCTGTCCAGACAAAACCTTTTCTTGTTTTTTTTTACAGCTGTGCCTTATTCTGTTTTGTATTAATTCATTTTACATGGATATCTTATCCCAATTCATGTATTATATTTTACATGAAGTTGCACGTTTTTACATTTGTAAAAATGATTTTAAAGGTGGAATTCAATAAACTGAACTGAGTAATCAGTGTTATCACAGTGGAATAGCTTGTGTGGGATTGTGTAATTTATAAGAAACCTACTGATCATTCAACATTTCTACTCTGCCTACTTTTTGTTAACGTAGGTAGGAATATTATGGTGTTAGTTTGAGCACAGCGTTGAAGTCAGGAATTAAACTTGCATTAGAAATTGACCCAAGAGCAAATATCGCCTGAGGATATGCCATAAAAACTATAGTGCCGTTTGGACACAAAGTACAATGTCAGCAGAATAAGAAAACTTGCTGAGAGTAGTATACACTAGTAAGCAGCATTATCAGTTATGATGGTTGTGTACATATGGTAAAACAAATTGTAAAACCTGACATTTCTGTGAATTCGCTATTGGTTAGGATTTGCAAAATTTTCAAGCTAGGAACTGATAATGTATTGGTGTTATTAAAAAAAAACATGTTAATTTGCTAATTACATGGTTCTTGTGGTAACTAGATAAATCGTATACTGCGCGCGGTCGGAAATGTTATCTCCATTGTAGAGCGATTTTAGAAGTAAAACTCTGGTCTCGTATCAGTAAACTAACTGTATATATGGTTATTTCTTTTAAAAAACAGTATTTGTCATCTAGCATCTTCAATAACTTTGTACAGACATTCAGAACTTCTTAGAGGTATTCAAATATTCCTCATGAATAATATCAGTCAAAGAAAGTCATCCTTATGTCTGTAAATCACACTATCTAGCAAATGTTTATTTTAATATAGATGGAATACTAGATGGATTAAGAAAATGGTGTCTCCGCCATAGAGCGATTTTCGACCTTAATTTTCAAACATAATGCCTCTGGCTACTCCTTTGCGGAGGCATAACAAAAACCCATCAATTACAATACATAAAACTTTCATATGGCAAACGCTTCTGGATTTACTGTATTGTAGATGCCAATTCATTAGTCCCAACAACTTTCTATCTATAAAAGCCTATCTACACTAGTTTGGCCAGGAGGGATTAGACCTCCCTGAATGGTCACTGACAGGTGGTTATCTCATCAAATCAGCTATCAATTAACATAAGAAAAAGGGGATCATGGGGGACCAATGTTCACCGCTTAGGCATTGTTTGCTATATAGAGGGGCGCGAGTAGCTATAAGTAATGCCGACAGGCATTAACATCCAAACGAAAAGGGGGGCCAGGTGGGACGCCTATATCTTACCATCTTTAGGTCCTTTCGGTATCCCTTCTTCAGGGTACGGCGGATAGCTGTGAGGGTACGGCGGGAATCCTTCTTCATCTCAACGCGGTTGAAGGTCTTGGCTGGCTTGTTCATGGCTAGAAAGAAAGAAAGAAAATTAGAACAGGTATAAACATTAACACTCAATAACTATTAGACATATCTCCGTCATCCAGATCAAAATATTTATGTTATCACAATTTCAAATGTTCACTTGACAACTTTAGTGTGGATCAAGTTAGGGAAAGGGAAGAGTGATGAAGGACATTAAGAAAATGGAAGTCACACTCATGACTATCTATTTGCAAAAACAAGGACAACAAAATTATCCTAAAAATACACATTGTCAGCAGGTTCCAAGCTCAGATAATTAAATATGGTGGACTAAGCACATCTTACTGTTCCAAATGGTAATATTTTCATAATCTCACCAATACCAAACAATTGAAGGATGGTATATCATAATTCTATTTCACGTTAGAAAAAAAAAAGACTACAACGAAACACCTGCATCAAAATTACCAATGCCAGTTTTATTATAAGCACCTGATGAGCAACACACCCACAAGAAGGAAAGTGTCTTGCACTGTACCTAATGTCTACACCTGTGTAGCGACACACATTTCAACATATATTCAATTCTTGCATGGTAATTGTACTTTAATAATCCTGGGTAGAGAGAAAACTTTATAATCATTTTTTAAAAACTTACTTCCCTTGATCTTCTTGGTGACAAGAACAACACCCTTGCCGTCAGCAGCAGCCTCGACTCCTACGGCCTACAGAGGGATAAAAAAATTATGAGTTCACGGTTAGATTGTTGAGAATAACTACCAGAAATCTTGCCAAAGCATAAAACACATTGGCTCGAATTCACAAAGGATGTTTAAATTTAACCCAATGGGTTAAATGATAATCTTCATTTACATAACCCATGGTCTAAAATTAGCGCAAAATAAGCCCGACATAGTCAGAGGTCCAATATTACACGCACGCAAGGTAAGGTACGCTTATTTTGCCCTAATTTTAAACCATGGGTTATGTAAATGAGGGTTTAAACCATGGCTTAAATTTAAACCTCCTTTGTGAATTCAGGCCAATACGTTTTGTGCTCTTGTGATGCACAATGGATTCAAATGTTTAAAATATTTGTATAATTACCCCCCCCCCCCCCCTTTGAACAAGAATAAAACCTTTAGTAAGCTCTACTGTAGGTAAGCACCACCAAAGGCTGCCAAGAGCTGCGACAGAAATAAATCTACTGAAAAGAGAATGAAGTTTTTTTTAATAAAAGTGAAAGTTTTCATGAATTGCTGAATAATTGTAGAAAGTTCTTACCTTCTTGTGGATAAGACCATTGTACTTGAAGGAATTCCTGTTCTTCAAGTTGTTGGGCTCCTAAGTAGAAAAAAAAAACAAAAAAACATCATAGAATACAAATATGAATTGAACACAGCAGAAATTTCAATAATGTAGCAATAATAACATGTCAATGTCTAATCCTTTTCTCATTAGAAAATAACAAAGTATGGAGTATGTTAGATATCCTAAAATCATTTTGTTTTGATTGTCCAAATCCTGAAGAAAAAAAGTCTATCATTATGGTAACGGAATAGAAAACTTACTGTGCTCATGGTGACTCCGCCCCCATGCTTCAAGAAGCAGGAGTTGTTACGGATGATAAGCCACTGGAGATCTGCAGACGCCATTTTGTCCTTTAAAAAAAAGAGAAAGAGAAATTGGAACATGTACATGTATATGGAAAATGCGCTTAATCTAAATACATTATTATTATTATGACTATGAACCAACAATGCTAATCCTTCAAATGCACTGCAGACCGGTTGTTGGCTGAATTCTACATCCAAAACCAAATTTTAGACTTGAACAGTTTTATTTCATCTGAACAGACATCTAAAGGAAAGGAAAATTGTAACGCAGCCGGGTTGCATATGACGTCATCTAAATCTTATCCCTTCTAGTCTACGCCGAAGGCAAAATGATTATAACGGAAAAATTGTGCATGTCATTACGAACTCGTAGCTCGTGCAGTTTTTCCTTCATAAATCATTTTGCCTTCAGCGTAGACTAGAAGGGATGAGATTTAGATGACGTCATACGCAACCCGGCTGCAAGATTTTCTTCATGGATGTCGATCTTGACCCATAATTTCCTGAAAAGGGACCATTAAACGGATTCAAGTAGTCAAGTTGGTAAGTGGGACCGAAGTACGTGCAAGGACTGGAATAAGTTACCTGATAGCGTTATCAACACGGGAATACGGGATCAATTGATTCTTTAAGGTCCCATGCGCTACAATTCCTAAAAGATTGCTCTATTCCATGACCACGTGCTTCGTTTCCGTGTCTTTATATGGACCAACAAGTCTGTCGCCATGTACAGAAGAAGAAGAAGAAGTAGTTTTACGCATCCGGTAAAAATATCAAAATTAGGGATTAAGTTTGGCCAAATTTAGTGTAACGTTTCACTAAAGCGTATAGGGCTGTTCTGTCTCTAAAGAGAGACCCGACCTTACCCAAATCAGAGGCTAACAAACGAAAGAGACAGAAAAATTCGGTCTAGTAGTAGTACCAGAAGTGCCAGAAAGAAATACTGAAACAGAAACCCTTTTCCAAACACTCATCATGATCATAATTCATGCTTGAAGTTAACATTCGATATCAATCACCATCACTCTCATTTCATTTTCGCGTCATCAGAGAGTTCAGACATGGTCATTTCATTATCATTGACAATGGCATTGCACAAAATCTGCAAAATCCATGGGTTACTTTGTATTGTAAATTTGTATGTAATCTCATGTATTGATCTGTAAAAGTTGAGAGGAGTCACTTTTAATCATATTGACCTCTAGATGTAGGGGCCTAACTAAGTTAGAATCTTAAAGTTAGAGCCGTGTCGCTCGTGCAGTTGAAAGACCACGGTCACTGTACGAAAATCACTCGTGTAATTTTGGCCATACACGACGTACATTGCATTGTCAATGCACGGACGCTGTTCGGCCCGTCTCTCACTCACCATTTGTAAGCAAAAACAACACCCTTTTGGACACATATACAAACAATCATCTGTAATTTATTTTACTCTATTACAATCATCACTCATCAATTCATTATACTTTATCACCAAAATTAAGTTTGCATGAGAGAATCCCTTATTTTACAAATATTTTTTAAGAGGTTGTCCACATGTACCTTACTTCTGTATGTGGGACTGGGAAAGAGAATTAGGGAGACGCGCATTGATATGATGTATTGCTGTAGCGATCCAGCTCTGAATTATATTTATTTTTAAATCAGAGCACATTGATAAATATTTACATTTATTGATTTTCGTTTAATAATGATTCCAAAAACGTTATAAAATGGTATATAAATGTAAAAATGTACAAGTTAATCAAGGACTATATTATATCTCAATTTTTACGCGTATGTATAGTTTTTTTCTTCTTCATGTTGAACAAGAGATGGCGCCAGATGCAATGGCAGAGTTGAGACTTGAGAGCAGGAGTTGGGAGGGGGGGGGGGGCTTTATTTTCTAAAGCTATTTTCAAATATAATTTTAATCACAAATCATTACTAATAACGAATAAGATAACTTAGGTGTAAATCAAATCAATTCAATAACAAGTAGATCGTTTTCTAATGATGATCACAAAATTCATAGACAATGACAAGGAAGCTAGTTTTGTCCCGCAGACCAGCTCAAAGCACCGAGACAATTCCTCTTTATGTTGGCCTATGCAAAGTATTAAAAATGTATTTTAAAAAGTTTTAGAATATAACAACGGATGTCACTGAAAAGTTTACAATACATAAAATTGTAGTTCCCTTCAATTTACACCATTATTTTCAGCTCAAATTGATTAACATTAATCTGGAATTATTTTTAAACATTGATCTTTCCTATTGTGCCTTTTTGTGACCTTTTATCGGGATTGTCTTGTAATTTTGAAACATCCAATCAACGGACAAAATTAAAGACTTTTGGAATAAATATGCCCTTGTTTTGTAAAAACTGGAATCCGAAATTAAGCGTCGACACGGCTAAACTTTTTTACATTTATAAATTATAGGTCATTTTAATTAATGAAGTTAACTGGGTCTTTAAATGAAACAACACAGATTTCATTCCGTAATTCTTCCTTTAAAGTAAAAAAACCAAGTGGACTCTTTTGAGTTTTGACGTTTACACAAGTGGAGGATCATGTGTGTCACGTGGTTAGGGCTATGGGAAATCCCCTATGAATTGAGTAAATGCGCGCAGGCTAGGCGCTAACGCGGGCAGCGTCATTTTTTCTGCGGCACAGATTGATTGATGACGTAACAGTAATGGCGCGCATTCTAGTAGTAGTTTACACGCTATATGGGTATCCACAGTCCTTTAAAAATATAAACAAATCACACAAGGCCCGGAAGAAGGAACATATTGCGATTTTGGAATGTTCAAATATTGATTGATTTAACAAAAGGAACAGATGATTAAGTAACAAGCATGGAAAAGCAATCGGGCAAAAGAGAACACTTTTCACATTTTTTAAGGCGAAAGAAAACACAAAAAGGACGTGAAGGTAGGAAAATTTGTATTATATTTTACATTGAACAATATAAGAACAATAAAGTTTGTTCCAAATATGTAGGCAGACTCGTATTAAATAACTCAAATTAAGTTGAATTAGACATGCACGTAAACTGAAAAAGTTTAAAAAGAACTTATGCTAAATATATTACTCATGCGGATGTAGTATCGAAAATAATATCGCTAGTGACATTCGTTTGTCTCGCAATTTTTTGATCCCTTGTAATTGACCATACATTGCGAGACAAACGAATGTCACTAGCGATATTATTTTCGATAAGTATATATATATTTTTTTTTAAACGTATAGTATCATTTAGTCTTTGTAGAAAAGGGTTCACCTAATATATCCAGACGGTACAGGCAACGCAAATATTATGCTAAAACGATTTGGAGCATCTATTGTGTTTGTAGACTATTCCTTGTCATTTCTTTGTTTGTAATCTATAATATGAAAGATCCACCTACTGTTCCAGGCCTTCTCAACTGGCGGCGCGCGCGCCACTCGTGGCGCTTGCGGTCAGTCAGAGTGGCGCGCGGCTGTTCCAAAAAATAATAAAAAAATAAATAAAAAATAAAAAATAAAATTTAAGAAAGAAACAATTAAAAATCATATTTTATAATAAAAAAACTCAGCAAAATCATAAAGTCGCAGTCAGAGTTGAGCCCAAAATGCAAGCAAGTCATTTTGTTTGTTTGATTTTCACATCATTTTGACCCTTTCCGTGTTTATTGCACCGAAATAACTACATATAAATTAACTTCCAGTGTAGATTTTAGCCAAGAATTGTACTAATTATTTCACATCAATATGAAATTATGATTGATGTTTTATGGAACAAAAAGGTGTTCAAAATTCCACATCTGGGCCTTAAAAAAGCCCTAAATTCCACTAGCTTCCGGGGGCTTTGCCCCCTGGACCCCACCCGGTATCAGCTCGGTCGCTACGCTCCCTCGCAACACAGTCACCAAACATACAGGTTGGCACTTCAAGCTCAATAATTTTTTGTTTTGGCGCTTCTAATAAACTAGTTGAGAAGGCCTGTTTTTTATACGATCTACTTTATAGTTAATGGTCAACCGCTGCTGAGCTCCTAATACCATTTTATTAGTCACCCAAGTGTTGCTTGAGTCTTGAGTGGTTGATGGGCTCATTCATCAATCTATTTTTCAGTATAAATAAGCATAAATAACTGCGATGCAGGGTTACTGTGTCTCAATAAATTTGAAGATTTTGTTTTGATCCTGTGGAATAGAAAGTG
This sequence comes from Strongylocentrotus droebachiensis, assembly GCA_035222895.1. Classification (NCBI taxonomy): domain Eukaryota; kingdom Metazoa; phylum Echinodermata; class Echinoidea; order Camarodonta; family Strongylocentrotidae; genus Strongylocentrotus; species Strongylocentrotus droebachiensis. The sequence goes on from JAVYIG010004884.1 coordinate 96,336, forward strand.
GAACTTCAAATTGTACAAGCCATATTTGACATTGCTTCAAGACCCTTCAAGACCCTTCTTGTTGTTCAGAATTTCTTTCGAGGTCCGTGGCTTCCGCTTACTGGGATATAAATCTAATTGATTGATGGATGGCAATCTAACCATGAACTACTTTGTTATCATCTTGGAGTGAGAATATGGATACATCTTTTCTGGACATCCATTCTACTATCTATTTTGTCTATAAATGCTTTAAAAAAACTGATTTAATGCAGGAGACTGTCGTGAAAAGTCAAGAAAATTCATGGCCACTATTTGTCAACAGTTTGTGCTGTCTTGCCTTTATCAATGCCTCCCTCTCGAGTTCATGACGGCACTCGCATCAATAGTACAGCGTCTGTCCTTGTTTTCCCTTTCTCATTTTTGCTGCTTATAAAACAGCAGTTCCCGTTTTAGATGTAGTTCATTCAAGAATCATTACAAGAATATTGTAACTGTACATTGTTGTTGTTTATTCCTGTTAATATGACATGATGATTGTTCATGGTCCATCCATGTTGGTTGTTTTTCTTGTCTTGATATACCGAAGTAGTGTAAATAAATTGGTTGTTTCCCTTTATTTTACATTTAAGAAAACAAACACAAATACAATTAATGAGTTTGTGTCTTTGTTTCGGAAGGGGTATTTATAATATTGACGGAAATCCATTTTAATTATAGAAAAGCACAAAAATACATCGGCTTCTCTTCATATATGGTCTCGTCGCACTAATAATGGCAACGGTGGAATTATAAATATGCAACTATACACTGTCTTGCATAAAAAATGGCATCTTTTCGTAATCTTTGCTCACAAAAATCCCATTTAAAGGAAATATAAACCATTGTGTCACCAAAATCGTTATTGCATATTAAGCGAGATAATCAACGTGATTTCGAATGATTTAAGCCTTTAATAAAAACTTAAAATCATCAATAAAAACGTAATGTTTCATCAGCCGGACCTTCTCTTAATCTGGCTACAGGATGTTTATCTATCCGTACTTGACTAACAGTTACTTTCATTTCCCATTTTCTGTTCTTCATGCCTGTAAACTATTACACCGACTATAAGATGGTTTGATGTTCAAATCAATCAGTATTTTTGACATATCATCAAAGAATGATTAGACGTTTTTGTTTTGATGAAATGATTTGGCACTTTTTGATGGGTAATATTTGGAAACCAAAATGGTTCAGAAAAAGTACTAAACAGAAAAGAAGTCATATAATTTATTAAAACATGTTCCATGTATATACTGCATGTTTCAGGAGTGAAATTAGAAAATAAAAATCATAAAATCATGTTCATAAAGTACCGTTTACAATACATGTATTGAAGGTCAATGAAAATATATTTAAGGTGAAATTTCAGGTTGAAATCGAAGAGTGGAAAGAGTAGGAGTTTAGGAGTAGGATAGGCTAAGTGAAATTAAAAGACATACAAAAAATCATATAGTTCCGTTTGCGATTTATGTCAAATTAATGCAAATCAATTCAAAAGGAATATGAGAAAAATCGATTTTACAAAAAAGAAATATGAATATTATTAGAACGTGTGAGATACCTTTAACGTGATCGCAAATCATGATGTTTATCACTCACTAATTCTGAAATGATGTGAGATCAAATTTTCCACATCATGATAACATTGATTTTTGGTACATGTTCATATAATAATATACCCAAATTATGAAGAATAATTACACTTGCTTGAGGATTTTATTATGAAGTTTATGAAGGCTATAGAAATGGGCGTTTTCTATTTCGATTTGTTCGAAACAAATGGCTTTTCTTTCCTGGTCATTAATTTTGGCACAACTGAATAATGTGGTTATTTCCCATTAAATTGCATTGTAAACGCTAAATAATGTATCTGTCATGTTTAAAGTATTTCTGATATAGCTCGACTAAAAGAAGAAAAAAAAGAAACAGAGGAAGAAGGAACGAACACTGAAAAAACCACATTGATATGTTTCGGTGGCTTTTTTTTGGTAGCTTTTTATTTTTTGTTTGGGGGGGGGGGGTGCATATCAATTTTGACACTTTATAGGAATTCTCACCTCAATTTTACTTTAGACCTATAATTCGACTAAAATAACATCTAATCTTTATTTATATCTTTGGCACTTTTTGATGGGTAATATTTGGAAACCAAAATGGTTCAGAAAAAGTACTAAACAGAAAAGAAGTCATATAATTTATTAAAACATGTTCCATGTATATACTGCATGTTTCAGGAGTGAAATTAGAAAATAAAAATCATAAAATCATGTTCATAAAGTACCGTTTACAATACATGTATTGAAGGTCAATGAAAATATATTTAAGGTGAAATTTCAGGTTGAAATCGAAGAGTGGAAAGAGTAGGAGTTTAGGAGTAGGATAGGCTAAGTGAAATTAAAAGACATACAAAAAATCATATAGTTCCGTTTGCGATTTATGTCAAATTAATGCAAATCAATTCAAAAGGAATATGAGAAAAATCGATTTTACAAAAAAGAAATATGAATATTATTAGAACGTGTGAGATACCTTTAACGTGATCGCAAATCATGATGTTTATCACTCACTAATTCTGAAATGATGTGAGATCAAATAATATACCCAAATTATGAAGAATAATTACACTTGCTTGAGGATTTTATTATGAAGTTTATGAAGGCTATAGAAATGGGCGTTTTCTATTTCGATTTGTTCGAAACAAATGGCTTTTCTTTCCTGGTCATTAATTTTGGCACAACTGAATAATGTGGTTATTTCCCATTAAATTGCATTGTAAACGCTAAATAATGTATCTGTCATGTTTAAAGTATTTCTGATATAGCTCGACTAAAAGAAGAAAAAAAAGAAACAGAGGAAGAAGGAACGAACACTGAAAAAACCACATTGATATGTTTCGGTGGCTTTTTTTTGGTAGCTTTTTATTTTTTGTTTGGGGGGGGGTGCATATCAATTTTGACACTTTATAGGAATTCTCACCTCAATTTTACTTTAGACCTATAATTCGACTAAAATAACATCTAATCTTTATTTATATCTTTACAAACCTGGTATAGTTTAAAGAAAACTGGTTCCATAACTTAAATATAACTTAGAACCAGGTCGTTGACAGAAGAGATCTTACATTTCCTTTGGGTGGACACACAGCACATCGTGCTTAGTGACTGCGCGTCGCCATGCCAACCGCATAGTAACGAAAGTTGACCCGAAGTAGCGGTAGAAATATGATACTCTTGAAATTAGAAGTACAGTGAACATTTACATGTAAAAAAGCTGTTTTCGGGAAGTTATTCTGCCCTTTGCACTTTGTCACATACAACAATGTTTTCTTTATCCTATTTTGCATTTAAAGTTTTATTGTAACAGTTGTTTTTAGGCTACCATTTCTCATTTCTAAGCATTCATGTTAACTTGTGAGGTTAATAATTTTCTGCTAAAAGCAACATTCGAAAATCTTCTTTCATTCGTGAAGTGAACGACTCTTAATCTGTGTAATTTGATCTTGTTATTTGATATGTCGCCATAATCATCGGATAATTACCTGGCTATTGATATGGTACAAACAACAAACGTCCGATCTCCTTCAGTCCTTATCAAGTATAATTAGTGATACTCAATATAAGTATCGAAGTCTAAATCATAGCAAGCTATAGGCAGATTCATGGTCTAACTAAACAAGACGGTATAAAGTCAACACTTGCTTAAGGGCGTTTTGATTTCAATTATAGCACTAAATATTAAAGGTAAACATGAAACCGGGGCAATAACCTCTCGATCTCTTCCCATCCGTAATAATATCGATTTACATGAAAGGAAATATACACTTTGGGGTTGACGGGGGGAGTTCCCTTTTTCTCACTGGCTGGTGCCTGGACGAACATTAATAATGGCTATGATTAATAATAATCTTTTAACAATTTTATGTTTCTGTGTCATTTTGCGAATAAACTTAGTAACTAAATCATAACAAATAGAAACAAATGACTGAAGTCATAGTGTCTCACAAAAGTCCAACAAACTCAAGTATCTCGGCGCAGTCTATTTTGATCAAGCAACGCTACTTATTGGTACTGTTGAGTGTGTTGCTATAGCAATCCAATTAAAGATAATTCATGTTCCGCTGTATATCATAATAGTAATGTGATGTAATGTATTTTTCTTTAAAGGGTAGGGGGGGGGGTAATGTGCCTGAATGAAATTGTTCTCGAAATTGATAGCTGTCAAGCTCGGCCTATAGGCAAAATAGTTGACTCCGCATGTGAATTTAATTATTTCATGCTATCATGTTGATTTTGATATTAGGAGGACGAAATAATAACGTCGCGGTTCAGTGATCACTTCGTAGGTGTCCATCTAATTTCCGAACGGTGCATTCGCTCGTAACGAATTCGTAGCGACGAAGTATGATATGTATACCAGCTTTTGTGTGCTCTCTCCCTTCTTGAATACCAATACCAAACTCCACGGCGGTCTACCACACCATACAAACATAGACCCGTCTCACGGATGAATGGGCCTTTTCAGGTATACGGAATCGTCAGCGGCTCGGCGCAAGATATTTTTGTTATGTACAAAGTCTACAGCACGTACTTTGCATGTGAAGTTTGTTTCTCTCTTGCTTTGCCTACCAACGAACGACACATCTGGCATTGTGCTATCCAGCCGTCTACTCCATAATCATCATGTATAAACCAGATTGGATCTAGGCAGAGCTCTGTATGAAGTAGAAGTACTTGTCTTTGGCGTTCTCTTTTTCTCGCTCTCTCCATCGAGGGGATAAAACGTTATACCAGACCTGCCGTCTGGAGTAAAACCATTGGTTTGTCGTACGGAGCCGTAGCGGGCAACTTTCCTTCTGAGATTCGCTAGCTATACGGAAAGCACGGTGTCGACTGTCATTCTATCGCGAGGTGCTGGTAGATTGGTAGAAATACTGGTAGACGTCGGATCCTCTTCTTGTTTTCAACTTGGTCACGGAATATGTTTGGCAGTTTACTGCCGTATGTGCTATGGAGAGCTAGAGACTGATAATCCAACGTCAAGGTATTACTTTGGAAGAATATTAGAATAGTAGCTGGAGGGAGTTTCTGTAGTTTCGAAGAGCGATTCTGATTCGTCTTCCGGTCGTGACGGAAATTTTGTCGCGCGGAGTTTGAAAAGGTTCCTGAATCGCCGTCGTGAGTCACTGGTTGTGTTTCCCCTGTCTCTAAGCATCCAGCGATGTACTCGTCTGATGATGCACGCTGCTGTAGTCGGTTGTCGTTTTGTTTGGAGGGTTATGCCTGCTCATCATTGCCTCAACAACTCAACTTGATTACTACTTCCTCACCCGTATATAGGAGCTCAGAGAGCTAGCCAGGCACTATGTACCGAGTGGAAATGAATCGAGCGGAAGTCAGTCATAGTCACTCTATCCGATGGGCCGTGATAGTTGCGGCAGACCTGCTAATCGCGTTGTGCAGTAAGAAACAAGCTGCAGTCGAAGTAGTAGAGGAGTCGTGCTCCCAAAGCCCAACACTAGGAATACCGCATAACTTTCCCACCGCGGAACTTGTTGGCAAACTCGTGAATACACGGCAATACGCTGTGATTACGTGGGATATAACCGGCTGGGAGAAACTTTGGGAAACTTTTCCAAATCCTTGTGACATTTTAAAGTCTTTGTTAGCCTTGGATCATAATCTTAACGTATTGTGGATATATATTTTGCTACTGTGTTGTGTTTTATTCTGTGTAAAATTCTTAAGGAGCCGAGAGTGGGGGGCAACCGTCCAGCCACCAAGATCAGGCTACACCACGCAGCAGGAGTCCTGTTTTCACTCCAGCAGCGAACCTTCAATCATTCGGGACCGACGAAACCCCCAACTTTCATCAGCGAGTAGGGAATCATCATTATCAACCTCATTATCGTCGTCACGACCACGACCACGACTACCATCATCACGACCAAGCAACAAGTGGGTCGACCAATCATTCATCAAATCCAGCAAACGACCATCACCCGCTCGAGCGCACGTCGACATCGCGCAAACCTTTTTCCCGGTGCCGACACCTCGACTTCAACCTCGACCGCAGGTTACCCGACATCGCACTCGAACTCGACATCGACACCAGCAAGACGGAGTCGTCTATCTTCGACCACCTTCTCGGCCGTTCCTTCCCGACGTCACTACCTCCACCTCCCGGAAGCGCCCACCACCGGCCCCATGGGTTGTATATTGTCAAAACGGAATAAAAACCACGGCCTCGAAGGCGATATCAAAGTCACCGACCTCCATGCCCGAATCGACCCCCAGCCCACCACCCTCATCGAGACATCGCCCACGGTTCTCAAGTACCAGACACCACACTTCAGGGCCTCAGCTAAGGTTCGATTCCCCCCTGTCAGCTCATCGGATACTTGGGAGGTGGGATGGGTCCAAGGGTGCAGCAACATGGATTTCTTCATCACCTATGGAGACCTTGGCATGTAAGTATGATGTCACAATAACATGTGGATGGATGCCATTAATATCACGGGCATTATTATAGTTTTGTTTATTATTATTCAGAATTTGTGAGCAAAATATTTGATTTTAGGTGTTCAAACTTTGTAGATCTCATGCAAAAATTATGCAAGTTTATTATTCGTTGTGAATGTATGAAATATGAATAATTTTTCTTTTCACTTGAATTGTTTATAAAAACCACAAGTGAAGTTTAGTTTATTGTCCAAATCATGACCGCATACATGAAGAGTTTTGTTATGCATTTTATTTTCATTATTCCTATAAACTTGGGAAAACAAATACACTTATTTGCTGAGCAAGTATTGCCCATATAAGGCACGCGCTCACTTTCTTAAGATGGAAACAACAGAATATAACTTGTATTGTATTCATTTCCTCCTGCTCGTATAGTATTACTGTTCCTCGTACGCGGCGTCCCCTTCTCATTATCAAATTTAGTCTTTTCCGGCTTGATCTGAAAAACTAAACATCCTATTCATTGAATGTGAATTGTTACATCATCATTGAATGGTAACACATCGCAAGCAGAACCAAAACCAAACATATCACTGTAATCAGCGGAAGGTGACACTGCTATTTTTAAAGTAAAACACAGAAGTATTTTGTTTATAAGTGCGCTATGAATTTGCAAAATATAAAGTCTAAAGGCAAGCTCAAACATTTAAAAGCCTGCTAAAAGGTCCCAAGTACATGTAGATGTATAATTTAGAAAGATCACGAATTCATTCGTGTCTACTCTTGCTTTGTTTAGAACTACATGCCGTTTCGTGAACTTACTTCGATGGAAGTTGTATACTTTGAGACCTTAACAAAAAATTACTCACTAGTTTTTGCTAGTTACATGAATGGTGTATCTTAATGTTTATGCATGTGCAGTGTAGCTTCCTTACTCATTTCCTATAGTTAACTATGAAAATGCAATCGTAGATCTCTAATGCAGATATGTCTAACTGTCTACCACAACAAGGAAGAAAATCATTGTAGATCAATAATCTGAGTATAGACTTTCATGCTGCTGCAAGTGCTTATATTATATTTATGCCAATTATTTCAGACGACAATGAAAAAAAATTGGCGCTTTTTTTTTCAAGTATACACTTTCTTCCTACAAAGATCGGACAAGGTTCGAAAGGATTTTTTTCTCGATCCTTTTGCCACAAATGAAACTATGTTCAATTGAAGTTGTGTTTTCATTCAGGTGTTTTCATTCAGGTGGTTTGGTAAATCGCCTGACAAAGATCGGGCAGGATTTGAAAGGATTTTACTTTGTTTTTGCTACAATCGAAAACTTTACATTATTGAAGTCGTGTATCCTATGATCCTATAGTTATATCAAGTAGTTGGTTAATCGTCTGTTGAGACCTGAGACCAAGCAAGATATTAACTTTGCGTGATAGAATTGCGCCCTTCTGTTACTCAAAGGATGATCCTGGCAGTTAGACGCGTTTGCTCTTCAAATGCATTAAACGAAACGAACAAAGAGACTCTTCAAGTTTCCTCTTGAGAGATATCCTGATATTATACTTGGGCTACATTACCTGCAGGATTAGGACATTGATTATTTAACAAAATACAGACTATAGAGAGTTACACACAAAAAGAGAGAGAGAGAGAATGGGGTGGTGGAGGAGAGTCCAACTACATCAAGGCGCGCAATATTTATATTTTTTTAAAGTAATTTCAACGAAAACAATCAGTACAATAATACATCAACTTTCGTGAAAGATGATGTTTAATACTTGGTGTCGGTCCTCTCACTGCAAACTGTTTAGAATTTATCTGTCAGGGTAGTACATGTTGTAAATACTATAGGAATAATTGTGTTTTGTTCGATTTTAGAATTATCGAAATTAAAACATAGTTATATGTAACTAAATCTTGCTGAACATCTAAAGGCTCAAGCCGTCAAACGAAACTTGGAACAGTTAGGGGCATATGGGACTATATACAATCGAGTAGCATTAGACATTTTCTCCAAAGTTTATACTAATTACTACACTGTATAGTACACGTTGTACTTTCTTCATGCATATGTTATAAATAATCACATCGATATTGGTTTTTACAATGTATGTGACTATGCCATGATGATAAACTTCCCAAAGGACAGTAAAAAGGTTACACAAAATATTTCCCCTAAATACCCGGTAATCAACCTTCTCTATATAAGTTTAACGATGGATTTTACTGGCACTCAGACTGTTGACGGGCCTGTAGATTTATGGGGCGCTACTATCACATGGAGATGCGTGAGATAGGCTGTGCTAATTCTTTCCTAATCGAGCAGACATAAAGAACTATTGTTTGGTGACGGATATTGCCAATGACCAGCTCAACAGGCGAAAGTTGATGTTTCCTTTGAGCTTAATTTCTCGAAAACGAACCTATTTCCTTCTGCTTGGTCGTGAAGTCGCGTAGAAAAAAAGCCCTCCATGAAACAACATCATTTCACGAGAGAGACAAAGATATTAAAAGAGAAGAGATAAAGACAAGAGAACGAGAGATACAGAGGAGATCGCTCAAAACGTTTTTACTGTACACGTCATGTTCTTTCGCAAGAGAGACATGTGCTTGTGTTGTTATATGACGAATACCCGTTGTCGAAAGCATAATTTACTTTTCCCAATACACGTGAATAAAGCTTCTTTAAAAGCAATAAAAGCCTCACATTATTTTTTCATCGTAACAAAAAATCACTATACTCAAAAGATAATACGGCATCAATAAATAGGTAGGCTAAATAAAGTTTGTTGAAGTCATCGATTCATGCCGAAACTAATCCCTAATTCTTGTTGATATAGACTTCTTATATATTTATTTCATACACATAATTTTACGATGATTATCTCGAATATAGCCACAGAGAACTAATTATTTTACTCTAGACATGCCTATGCGACAGGTAAGATTTCCTCTCGCCTAAAAAAAAGCTGAGGTCACTGTAAGGTTATCAACTGCTTTCAATATCTCACTAGTAATATTAGTAATAGTTTTCAGCCATAATTATACACTACTCTAGATTCTACAGGCCTGAGTGTTGTATTGCAAGACCATTCACTTTGTACACAAACTCGGCTGTCCAATTTGTGATCAACATGGCACTCGTAGTTGACGGGATGTGCCGAATTTCCTCTGACTCGAAACAGTTTCTAGGATGTCGGAGGGAAGCATTATAGGTCACTGAGTGAGAGCGTGACCTTTGAACATTCACTTCCGGTGCCGGATGGCTTTTTTTCTCGTTGAGATGTCGTCTGCTAGGAAACCACAATTTAACCCTCGTGCCCCCAGAAAAAAAAATGGGGGAAAACAAGTCAATGTCGATCACGTTGATAATGTTTCACAAGTCACGTCGGGGAGGGGTTCTGGGTGAAAATCGGAAATTGTTCAAACTTCTGAGATAAAGTGGATTATGAGGTGAAAATGTGGTTGATGGCAAAATTTCACTTCATTTGTATCATAATGCGGAAGAGGATGTCATTTAAGATCCCCAAATGTGTTTTAAGACAAATATTGATAAAAGAAATAAAGAATATATAATTTGTGTTTTCTGTAAATGTTGTATTCTTTCATCAATATTCGACTTCAAACACATTTGTTTTGAAAATCCTGGCTTAAAATAATGTGTCCTATAAATGACATTCTCTTTCACATTTTGCCATCAAATTGTTGGGGCTCCCTACATTTTAGTGGGACGAATTGCTCAAGATTCACAGTTTCATAAACAAAAAGTATTTGAAATATTGTCTCTTTTGTGCACTTTTTCAAAGCAAATAAGCAGTTATCGGTCTAGTTTATTGGCAAGGTAAACGAAATGACTGGCGTATATCATTGTTACACATAACTCCCCCCCCCCCCCCGCATTTCTCATGAATATTATTAGTGAAGCCTTCAGTAAGCATTTTTACGCTGCTATCTTTAGGCCTTTAAATTTTAACTAAAAATGTTTGAATTCTTCATTGTGCGATAATGATTACAATAAGTAAAGATGCAAATACTACAAGGTATGCTTTGTAATACAATTTAGATTAATATTTCTGTTTGATAGTCCTATATCCTTTGATAATTATGTCGGATTCTGACGAGTCGAAATTTGGGTGTGGCATTTCCATCGATCATTGCCATATCACTTGGGCTCTAAAGCAATTCCTGTACTTGGGCCAAATCCTGCCAATTATGTACAGCACGCCCATAGAGGCCATGACATTTGGCTGAATACGCCGGTAGGTGTCATTATATGAAAAGACAAACACTTTATAAAAGAGCGCACCATACGATCTTGAATCAACAGAAATTCGGGACACACCTGAGTAGAGTCTCAAGTACACAGCCAATGACTATTGAGATGTTTTCATTTCCCACCCACGTTCACGGAGAGAAGTGTTGTTGGTTTTGTCGAGAGCTCGACAAAAAATGTGACATCTCCATTGAAAAAGGAAGATGAAAATCAATTCAGCACAGGCTGGCTGTCATACTAACAATTTGACTTTTAGCCACAATTACATGTATGAATGACGATATTCCAAGGCCGAATTCTTGGACACCAGACGCCCTTTTTGCATTTCTGAAGGCCTACTTCTCTTAATTCAACTATACTTGTTGTATTTCCGCTCATATTATGTTGTACAGATGTTTATATATATATACACCCTGTACATGTTATCTTTATTCAAAATAATATTCGTAACAACATAAACAACCATTGTAAATCCAGGTCCATGATATAGTAGAACACAAGAAACATTTAAACAAATGTAGAAAATAGAGGATAAATGCATTGAAGTTATTTTAGGTTATTTTATTGAGAGTTGCACACGCCCACTGTACGTTTTTGTCAGGCTGGTCGTTATTTTGAGACTGCACAACTGGGATGATCCTTTCATTGTTTCGTCAAACTCCCCATGCCATTTTTCCTTTGTCATTTGTTTTTTGTTTTTTGGGGTTAGTTAAAACTCAGTCATGTCAATAGGGAAAGAATAAACAAAATTGCGTGGTATTCACTATCCAGAAAGAAAATGAAATCAGATTAGGCAAATATAATTTTAGCCAAAAGACAAGCTCCCTATATGGATTACAATATGATCTGCGACTCTGCGTAAAACTGAATCAGCTAGTCCATGACCACTCGTATAGGCCACATAAGATTTATTTATGTTTCGCAGATTAAAAAAACTATACATATAGTGCAATTCCACCTTCAAGTTATTTAATCCACTTAAGTGCATGTACAAAATCAATGCAAATGAAAACATTTGTGTTGAAAGTGACCGTATAGCATTTTTGTGTACAAGAAAAAATATCACATATCAAATAAAATGGACCCCTCATCGTTTTCGAAAAGCACACTAGAAATCAATTTTACTCGGCGAAAGCTACATAGGCCTAAATTGTTGTGTACGTGAACAAGCCTCGTGTGGAACATGGGGTAAGAGGGGGGAGGGGGGAGTAGGGTTTGATGTAAATTATTTGGAGTGGGAAAGGTGATACGTGATCCCCTGATATCACTCAGTGATCGATCGAGACTACAGACTTGACACAAAATTGCGCGGGAAAAGAAAAACGTGCCCGAAATCCACAATCATGATATTGACCTCGATCCATGTAGTATTCTACGTCGATATGAATTCTACTCTTGAAAAACGATCACGTCATCTAGCCGTCTGGCTCACACTAAGGGGTCGTTGTGAACTTGTGAAAAAAGCCCCCCCCCCCCCCCAATATTTCGTTTCGTTATTCCGAATCGTAGGTATTACAATGATAATGTATTGATAAATTGGTAATGGTCATTGTTAAGAGTTGGTAAATTATTATTCATAAATATCATCATTAGGTTTCATATCAGAAGGATAGTTCCATTCAAGCTAATAAAAGAGAATTAGATGGCCTGCTTTCCAAGAAAGCTTATAAACTTAAAAATATACAGGTATGTGACATAGGTGATTATGTTCAATAATGATAATGATAAAAAAAGATAGTCAATTATGATATTTATGTAATGTGTAATTGTCGTAGTAATTCGTTCTAGTATATGAAAACAACCATAAAATAGACCACAACAATGGAAGTCATAGTAGATACTCAATAACAGGGAGTTTAATGATGCGTTGTCTTGTAGTGTCTACAGGTATGAAGAAATATTATATGCATTTACATGTATAAACTATACAGTTATATACAAGAATATAAGATCCATTTATATATATCTTCATGATGTCATCATGAACTTTAAATGCCCACTTGCGAAGGCCCCGGGGCAATAATCATATTTTGAGCGTGAACAGATTATAAGTTTTCTTTAATTCGGTCTTCCCCCCAAAAAAAACATATTAAAAAAAAAAAAAATAATAATAATAATAATAATAGTAATAATAATAATAATAGTAATAACAATGTTAATAAATATATATTTTTTTAACATAATAATGCAAATGAATGAAATAAATTAATACATGAATAACATAAAAATGTAAATGAATGAAATAAATGAATACGTGAATAAAATAATGGTTGAAATAATAACGATAATAAAATAAAATGGAACATGAAAATGGTAAAATGAATGAAATATGATTGGTTAAACCTAGATGTACTGTATGTAAGTTTCTCTTTTATTACTGGGATGATGTGCCACTACAAAAATTACCATATCACCCAAGAATGCCAACAGCACATTTCACTTTGAAAATTACATTTTTATTTCTTCGTATGAGGATAGAAAAACATACATGTATCATGCATGCTGAGGCCGATTCTAATCACAATGTTGGTATAGGAATCACACCCAATATCCTGACGGTTTTCGGGTGATTGCAAATTTGAAGAAGAAAAAAGGGACACTGATGCTTCATAACCTTCGTCGTTGTGTTTTGATGAGTATCCGTGTATGTTAGTCCTTGTCTTACCCAATCGACCTATTTTTCCTTGGGAGCGAGATTTTTTCCCTGCAATTTTGTGACTTCAGGCTTTTTCAATCATGTTTCTGTTTCAAGTTCCAAATCAAACCTCACAAGGTTGCCCCCCCCCCCCTCCTCCGCATGTTTTTATCTTTTAAAAGGAGCGCCACCCCTTCTCTCTTTCTCCATGTCCGTATATGCAGACACGTTTCTCCTAATCATCGCATTTTAGCGGATTTAGACTCCATTTTGTTTAATGAAGAAAAAAGTGAAAAATTCAGAAATTTATTTACTGATAATCAAAAACATGATTTATTTCATATGGATATTTCTTAAGAAAACTCGTCAAGTTTGGAGGGTGAATGCTACTGGAACCCGGGCCCCTATACCTCTTCCCCCTCCCCAAAGATTTTCTTTGTCGTACATGTTTCTCTGCTCTCAACAGTGTTGCTAGCTCTAGGATATGGGATATGACACTACCCCTTCTCCCTCATTTGATTCCTCTCTTGGCAATTTCAGCCTTGCCGGTCAATCAGTATGAATACACACAATATATTACACTCAGGCACGTAGCCACGGGCGGGGGGGGGCACTTTTTCCAAAAAAAATCCAAGATCGGTTGAACTTTTTTAGACCCCTCCCCAGGACGTCGATCAATTTAAAAAAAAAAAAAATCAAAATTTGGCTACGGCCCTGATTACACTTTCCTCTTTTCTTACTGGTTAGACAATTTGTAACTAATTTTTCGGTAACACCCTCCAATCCAATTCAAATATGTTAAGGGACGCCCCCCTCCCCATCTGATATGAGAGGAATTTCAGAAACACATTGGTGTATTCCTGGTGTTTCAAGTACCAGAACTGCCGTCCTTTTAAAACGGTTTTTCTGGTACTTGTCCTATTTCTCTTTCGTTTTCAAGGACTACGCCACCTATCTAATCATGATATATTTGTCACGATAGACGTGCTCTTATTACTAATGCCAAAAAACTAAAACCATTTTTGTTGCGATTTAATTGACTGTATTGCATGTTGTGATAATAAACATACCAGTTAATGTTCGAAGGTCTTCATCGTGCACGCACATTAATTTTATCGCTCCTGCTTGCCACACGCGTGATGGAAATTAGGGAATTTAAGTATGATGGCAAACAAGAAAAAAAAAATAGTATGACATAGCTGCATAGCTTGATACATGCTTTGTTTATTATTTGGATTTATTGATTCAACCATAAAATAAAAATATAATGAAAACAAAAACAGTATATCAATTTAAAACAGTAAATAAAATTATAGTTAGGAACATCGAAAAGCAAAATGCTTGTATGTTGTAAGATGGTATCTCGAAAGAAGATAATAAAGTGAAAAACAGTTAAAGATTGAAAATAAACAACAATACTACTACATACATTATCACACACAGACAAACAAACGCACATACCCTCACATATTGTACACTTACATACACATGCCTTGGTTTGAAATTTACCCTGTAGGATATTTAAAATACATTGTTTCAGCCACTGTATATTGTGACCAATTATGCTATTAATTACGAGTCATTCGGAAATATCACGTGACTTTTGCCGTCATTGTTGAGTTCATTTGTACTAGGCTTGAGTCGGTACGGTCGATCACACCGGGACCCGACCGTTGCCGTCGGGTCCCGGTTTCGTTTTTTGAGAACCGACGCTCCGAAAAAAATAATGAAATATGTAAGAAATTGCAGTTTTGCACACCACTAAAATCATTTCACCTTGAAACTTAAGTATTTAATTGTTACCAATCATATTCTAGCTCATCCTGAATCAATCCGAACTGCTGATATAAATATGGGTTGCAAAGCAGTTCGCCACTTCGCCCCATGGGGTTGTTGTTGCCAGCTGCTAGCTAGCTACTGTACTGGCCGGGTCTCTCGCCAGGATTAATAAATCAGGTTGAAAAAAACATTAATGTTTGAATAATAAAACGGCTTTCTAAAAAGTACTTCTTTACAACATACCGATCGAATAATTTTTAAAAGACAAAATGGATATTATTTCTTTGATTTTGAACACCGCATGCTTCTTTTAAAAGCTGAAAATTACTTGGTAATCACAAGAAGTTCGATACGGATAGCTGTTGCAAGGCAAGTTCAGACTAGTCTCGGAAAAATGCGCAGTGCTCCTCGTAGTTAGCTGTAATCCGTGCCAGAACGAACACAAACAAAGACGTGATCGTAACGAGAAAAAATCATTAAAAACTACGAGAGCACAATTGGAAAGACAACTACTCAAAATTATCGTAAGCAGATACATAACTTGGAGGAATAATACAATAGTTGTCCAAGAAAAGCCACAGAAATAGTGATATTTAAGGAGTTACTATAGGTACAATCATTATCGGAATGGGCCTGCTGATATGTCCGAATTACACGTTATTTGGTTTCTAGCCTCGTGTTCTAACACGAGGCTAGAAACCAAATAACGCCCTCTACGGTAAAAAGCAGTATAACAAAGGATTCGAGTATTTGCAGCAAGCCCCTTGCGATAAAAATGTACCCAGTTACTCCTCGATTATCACAATTTCTTTGGCATTTCTTGGGCGATTATTGAATTCTTTGTCCAAGTTATTTATCTGATTATCGTAATTTTGAGCAGTAGTCGTCTTTCCAATTGTGCTCTCGTAGTTTTTAATGATATTTTTCTCGTTACGATCACGTCTTTGTTTGGGTTCGTTCTGGCACGCATTACAGCTAACAAGGAGCACTGCGCATTTTTCCGAGACTAGTCGGAACTTGCCTTGCAACAGCTATCCGTATCGAAACTTCTTGTGATTACCAAGTAATTTTCAGCTTTTGAAAGAAGCATGCGGTGTTCAAAATCAAAGAAAAAATATCTATTTTGTTTTTAAAAATTATTCGATCGGTATGTTGTAAAGGAGTACTTTTTAGAAAGCCGTTTTATTATTCAAACATTAATGTTTTTTGACCCGATTTATTCAACCTGCATGAATAAAAATGGCGGCTCGATCGTTGTCTTTCTATTTTTGCTCCAGTTTTTTAAATTTTAGAGGCACGATAATGGCACTAAACATCGCCAATCATGGATTAAAATAATGTCAAATGGAAGAATATACCGATCTGTGCCGAGGTATGCATGTGTTGATTTATTTGACTGATAAAAAAGGTCACTTTTAAGGGACATACTGATGATATGCGCTTTTTATAGAGGCAAGTGACAAATCCTGCGAGCTGATTTCGGGACACCGGGTCCCGATCGGTGCAAGGCCGTCGGGACCCGGTTTATGAAAATCCCGACATGACTCAGGCCTAATTTGTACTATATACATGCACTCTCCTAACTACTCCTAATGCACTAATGATACAGCCAAAAGAAAACATGAATGCATTTGGGCTTATTTTCCAGGACGTCGAAATTCACTAGCCAAAACAGCCCAACCCTTTTTTCGGAAACAATTTAGTAGGTCCTAATCGTTATTGACGTGGATATTCTTATTATTTTGTAATACACAATTGATAATTCATAATGCTCAAACTTAATTATGTGTAGACAATGGCAATATAATTTGTGGTTGCGGAAAGGGTTACGGGGTATCGAATGTTTTTTTTTCTTTAGTTAGAAAAATAACAATAATATTTCAGATGTGTTGATTTTAATCCCCCTAAATTGGGTTGATATAATTTTATTTTAAAGTTCATGAGAATTTCTGCATTATCCGGTGACCATTAATTCAACCGTTACTTGCCATTGTATCTTTGACCGTCTTCTTCAAAGACACGAATAGGAATGTGTCCTGAATTGAACTACATAATAGGCCCATATTTCCATATTAATTGTTTTTCCAGTTGTCTCGCCCTTTTGTTGATTGAAATTTAGAACACACTCACTACCCGACCATCAAGGTTTTAGAATTGGAATGGAAAATCCGAATGCATGAATGACTCAGGACGAGGCCTAATTTCATGGAGGCCGCCATTTTGTTGGATCCGAACACCGCTTGTGTTTAACTTTAACATGTTAGGAATAAAATGAACATTTATATAAGTTTTAAAAAATGATTGGTTATCAAAATGTGATATACGAAATTATTATGAAACCAGTGCCACTAAAATATCGGCCTATACCCGGTGACATGTTTGTCAGTAATTGATATAATAAAAATATTGACTTAGATTACCAAATACAGACGCTACTGTTGATGATTTATTTGGATACTTACAGGGGGGGGGGGGCTACTAAACAAAGTAATTAAACTTTTGACCACCACTTCTGCTTGAGAGTCAGATATCACATATCCAATTTTTCAGGTTTTTTACACCCGTTTAGCTCTCAATTATGATGAACAAATTAGATGTTACATTTCGATGTAAATATGGGTACTAGATGATCTGGTATGACCAAGCACCTATACTATCTGGTGTGACCACTTTTCGTACGAGGCCACACGTGACCGACCTAGTTTTGACCTCTGAAAGGACAAATGATGGATAAGTTCAATGAAATAATCTCTCTGTCTGAATGCGGTTTAAAGGTAAAGACCAGTATTGGAAACGCCCCAATTTCAAAAAATGAAATGGAAGCTCTTATTACCAATCATGTGAAAGAATATGTTTTGAATAATACATGATGATACAAATTTGATACAAACCGACTACTAATTGATATATTTGGTAAATTAGTTTATCTATTGGCCTGTGAGAGATACAAACGCACGTGTCGCGCACGTACGTGTGCGTAGTCCCATGTACATCTTTCTGTGTACAGTGCTTGTAACTTTATGAAGACTGGGCCAAATTTCTTATCATTTTGATGATTCCAGAACCTTGCTGTACATCTATGCTAGATGATCAACCTTTTCTGATCGATTTCACAACGTTTCTTTCACAATAACATCGCATGACCATAACTGGTCTTTATCTTTAACTCAACAATATTTCACGTCACGTCACTAAGGATGGCCCTCAAACGGTATCGTAAACATTATAATACACCCATTCAATTGATGAAATGAACTCAAATCAAATCTGGTTCAATTTTATTGCAGTCTGGACGTAGGCTAACGTTCCGTTAATCGATTCCCTATAAAACTACACGCTTCGTTCAATTTTTCCAAAATATTACGAATCTGTCATATTATTAAACTTACAATGCACATGTGAAGTCTTGTATTCTCCCAACGTGCTAAATCGGCAACTCATGCCATCATAATCATGCGTGAGGTTACAAACTTGTTCCCCTTTAAGGACCTCCCAATCCCCTGACTTCATTTCCTTGACTTCCTGTTGCCATGGTAGTCCCATGATGCATCACGAGCATGATGGACGATGAGTCGCATGTAAATCATGAGAGTGTCTATCATTTCATAACACACACACAATCCATACTTGCAATAAAAACATTTGTAACTGTTCCAAGTCAATACTAGAAGAATGAAAGGGGGACAAAACACAAAGTATGAAGATATCCATAACTGGGAAAGGCATAATTGGAAAAAAATTGTGTTTTATTTTGTGTCCCAGTGTGTAAATATTGTTTCTATCATAAAGCCGATGTCATAATTATTTACATGATAAGTCTATACGCATTTTTCTTTTCGTTTCAAGTCATTACATTAATTAATACAAAAATTGGAAAATCCCTTGACGGGAATGTTCATTTTTTTCTTCTTCAATTTGTGCGCCATTATGTTATTCCTATTATAATGCCTAGACTTGAAATGGAAATACATAAACAATCATCGAAAGTAGGCCTATTATTTTATTATTTTCTTAATATTTCGTTTGATCCACCCTTGACTATAGTACTCTCAGTTCAATTCATAGTTATTTGGGTTTATACTAAAACTTGAGTAATTGTCATAACTTGATATGATGAAATCCATAGCTATAACATTTTAATTGTATGAATTTAATTAAAAGTATAACTGCGGACATTATAGAACAAGACATGAAATAAACGTTACCAATTATGATTGAAAGCAAGACAAGGAAATGCAATTGAACACGACACATTGTGTCGACTTAAAGAAAAGAAAACAATTTACTGAATAAAGGCTGATATGGAACGATAACCTTTGCACAGTATAAAATACATACACATACACGACATCACTATTTTTGTACGTAATGTATAAGCCATATAATTCAAGTTTCAAGTTTCAAGTTTTTTTCTCCACATCTCATTAAAAAAACAGCAAGTACATGTTATTACAACATTGCAAATTACACAGTAAAGGAAAAATACATTTAGTACATTTACATAAAGTACATTTACATAAAATGGGACGAATACTTACACCAAAAACATTTCAATAAACGCACATACCATTTTTTTTTAAGGAGAAAAAAAAAGCAGATTTCAAAACAACATGTTAAAAAATATGAGGATGGGGGCCTGTGGGGGAATCAATCCTAACAGTCTTAATACAAAAACAGACCGTCATCGATTTATAATACCTGCATGTTTATATTGACACATGCTATGTAAACAACCATTGTTGGCTATTTAACTGAGTAATGCCAACATGATCCGACTGTAGGTAAATAATATACACATGTATGTTCCATTGCTTAAAGGGACATTATGTCATGTTTTTTTAGTCTTTTTTTTAAAATGCAATTTGGATGGTATGGCAGCAAGGGGGGGGGGGAGGGAGCAAGAAATTATAAACACGGGGTGGAATCCGGGGGGGGGGGGGGGTAGAAATTATTTCAACATTTCCGCTTGCCTGTGACCAACTGTGAATAGGATCGATTTGAGCATTTTGATGGGGGGGGGGGGGGGGGGGTCGGTGGGGTACGCTACCTTAACCCTATACGCTGGATATGCCACTGTGAGCATCTCATAGGCTTCCGAACCAAAATGATTTTGCAGTAAAACCTGCTTTAGAGAGAGCGTGTATAAAAATACCTCCCCGCTGTAAAGACCACATCTCCCATTTCCCTTGAAGAGTGTACTGAAATAACCTGTTTATGAAGACCACCTGTACATAAAGACCGCATTTTAATTTTGTCCTTTGAGTGCTCTTTAATCTTTATATACAGGTTTTACTGTTTGTTGTATAATATAATGGACTTGTATAATTGTGATTTGTGACGGTCTTGGCGGGCATTGTTCCCATGTTGCTATGTAGTGTGTGCAGTTGTGTCTTTACATTTCTCACCTAGACTAAAATGAAATTATACGGAGAACAACATCAGCGACAGACAGCCAAATACATCTGTGTCCTTTAAAAAGTATGTTGGCTTCTTTTAGCAGTGAAATATGGAATATGAAGAAGATCAATAGTGTAGCCTTCAAGCACGTTGTGTTTACACTACTCTGTTTTACAAACAAAATATCCCCATGCTATTGCGTCATTCTACCAGTGTACAGTACGTGTTTTCTCAAAACATAATACTACCTTTTCAAGAAAAGAGAAGCTGGATAATTATGGTGTATTTACAAAGACAAATAGGTAATAATAAGTGTGTCAACTCGGTGGTCATAATATTATTCATGTTTGTCTAATTCCATTAAATTTGTTTTGATATAGCCTACTGTCTGCCAACAACAACATAACTTCAATATTGTTGTGGTCAGTTTATGTCATAATCCCAATGTCACTCTGAAAGGGATGCTAAGCCCCAATGTGAAATGAAATGCAGACGGTGTGGGATTTTATTTTTGTTTGTAAGCATTCAGAATTTCAGATTATTTTCGCACACGTCTGAATAATTGTCACGTACCTCAGTCACCACTCTAGGATAATCAACCCTGTTATCATAACTATCATCATCATCATCGTCATACGATTGTCGCCACCACCTCCAGCAGCAATAACTACAACAACACCACCATTACTAATACCACAATCAACATCATTAGTATTACCACCACCTCCCTCCTCGGTCGTCATTAATCATCACTATACCTTCATCACCACCACCATCGTCCACCAACACCACCATCACCACCACTATCATCATCCTCCCCGCCTTCTCCTTCTTATCATCACCATTACCGTCATCATCACCATCATCATCAGTAATGATAATCATCACCACCACCATCATCCACCAACACCACCACCATCATCATCCCCCCCGCTTTCTCCTTCTTATCATCACCATTACCGTCATCATCACCATCACCATCATCATCAGTAATGATTATCATCATCACCACTATCATCACCACCACCATGATCATAATCAATAATGAAAGTCCTCCTCATCATTATCATCACTACCATCATCCATCAACAACACGCTCTTCACCACATTGCATCTACCTGCAACTTTTGTGTAGGGCAATCCATCATTAATTTTGGAAGAAGAGGTTTTGTAATCTAATAGGAAGCGTTTAGGCGCTTTGAAGGAGGCACAATCACAGGTTTTATGACATTTTGTTAAACATCTCATCGTAAATTCGTTTATTGCACTAAATAGGAGATCTTAGGGCTAATTGATTTGTCCTCCAGTGTCAGTCGATTGCTTCAATTTGGTTTTGGTCTAACCGTCTTTAATTGATTACACTGCTTATGGCAAAATGGTCATTATAGTTTCAAATACACTACATTACATTATTTTTCATTAGCATAGTTGGAATAGTGACTTGTTTATTTTAAAGACAAAAGACTGTTGTCATGATTTAGAAGCGGTGAAAAGGAGAAGGATAGGGGTTGGGGGGGGGGGGGGTTGGGGGGGGGGGTTGGGAGGGGAATTGAACAAATCTTAGACTGCCGTTTAGATTGCCGTGAATGTATATCAAATCAATGTATATGCCTATCATCTTTATCAGAAGGCCCGAATTTCCTCTTGCTTACCGTACTATGCAGACCGACTGTATAGCATGTAATAATAGTAGTCTTGCCTTTAGCCGAAGTCGTTTCTTTACACTTTTTTTTGTTTTTTACAGTTTACACAACATTATATTATTTCTCTATCATATTGCACCGTATAATATAGAAAGTGTATTAAAAGGGTATATAATGTCAGGGTTTCGTCATTCAATCAATTTGGACCATGCACAAGAGGTTTTTCTTTGGTTAGTCTTATTATACACCATTTCCTTATGGACTAATCAGTAACAACGTTAAAAGGGCAATGAATCGTTTTATTATCGAAAGACAAAGCTGTGATCAAATCAAAAGTTTGAGGAGTTTATTTGTGGTTTTATTATTCCTATCCGCCACCCGCAACCTTTTGTTGTAAAATCCAGTTCCATCCCATTAAACAACTTGGTCTATTGATTTACAGACGATGACGAATGTTATGAGCTTTTAATGACGCAAAATTACGCCATTATCACTTTTGAAATAAGACTTAAAGGCTTGATTTGAATTGCTTGGTTATAATATGCTTGCAATGCGTACATGTCTTATTTTTGTCGTGACACTGCAGAAAAGAAGAATCCTTATGAAAGCGTATGTGGGTTGTCTATATACAGTACATGCGACCGGACTGGGCAAATATAGATACACGTGTGTGTAAATATGACACCAGAAATACTAAGTAAATACAGCAAAACTGGTCCGTTTTCTATTGACAAGTACCAGTAACAGTTCATAATGCACAAGAACATACAGAGTAATAAGTTTGAGTTGAAAAGAAGAGGGATCGGGGAGGGAGGGGGGAGGGGCAATTACACCACCAAAACACTATTCCACACTGTTCAGTTTAAATCCCTTGTGTTCACACAACCCCTCCCCCCATACCTCTGAAGAACCTCTGCCCTCGTTCCCTTCATTTTACTTATTTTGAATTCATGTTACGCTTTATTTTAATGATTTTTCTTTCTTTCATACTTTCCTCACTCAAAGTGATATTCACACTCAAAGTGATATTCAGTAACTGCAAAACAACTTCATATCGTGCCAACTTCGGGAGTATTTTACCGAACACTCTGCCCCGTCGATCGCGCTCTACATATTTTTCTTCTCTCTCTCACATTTTAACAGGAAACTGCTAGTTTTCAGCAGGAGTTATTTTTAAACCGCCTGTTCGTGATTCGACTCTGAACCGGATAGAGCGATGGGCATCATCTACTAGTCTCATTTCAAAGCTTTTCAATTTATGATCACCTAATACGCAATGCCAATGTTGCTTTGATAACATACATGGATATAAATGTTCTTAATTTCAAACCCATGTACATGTAGATGGAGGGAGGAGAACGAGAAAGATTTACTTAATTATTGAGTGTTGTAGAAATATTGACTAAGCACTGCCCTTTCAAACCAGAAATACATGTAGCACCGTGGGTATCGGATAAACACTTACAGTGTATAAATCCAAAATATC
Source organism: Strongylocentrotus droebachiensis (assembly GCA_035222895.1). NCBI lineage: Eukaryota > Metazoa > Echinodermata > Echinoidea > Camarodonta > Strongylocentrotidae > Strongylocentrotus > Strongylocentrotus droebachiensis. The sequence goes on from JAVYIG010004884.1 coordinate 120,040, forward strand.
GACATGAAAAATCTTCTTTTTATTTAGGCACAATAATTAGTGTAGAAGAAACCAATACATAATCTACATCACTACAGCCTTTGCAGTACGACAAGTAACGTAGTAATCAATGTAACATGTGATCTACGTATTAAATGCACTGGGGGTGTTTCACAAAGATCCTAAGTTGAACTTATGTCTAAGTTGGACTTAACAATATTATGGAAAGCCATTAGCATCCTTGAAAATATTTTGTAGAAGTTATTTTAAAAGGCATAAAATGTTGATTCAAATCATTCATATTTTCTAATTTCTCGGGAGATTTCATGTTCTTGATGTGGAATTAATGAAAAGTCTAAAATACTTGAATTTTTGCTTTTTAATATATTTCATTATAAGGCTACAAATGGCTCTCCATAATATTTAAGTCCAACTAAGAGATAAGTTCAACTTAGGATCTTTGTGAAACACCCCCCTGTTCTTTGTTCTGAAACCTCGATCAATGTCACCATGTCTCACAGCACGATGATTGATCAATCGAGATGATCGTTCCATGAGATGGGACCGCATCTGGGCAATCGACTAATGTGAACTGAGGTTCAGACCCGTGTTTTTGAAAATCTTGTTTCATTCTTTCTTCATTTCAAGAACACTTTTAGTGCTGTATAACGAAGTCTACTGAGTTTGTTGTTTTAACGAGACATTAATGTATATGTTATGAGTATTACATATTTTGATTATGAACAGGATCATGTTATTTTAATGCCGGCATTGTAGGCCTACTTTACGAATTGCAAAAAGAGCAGGAGGGCCTTGTACTAAATTAGGCTCACGTCTGTGTGATTATATAGTTTTATCATGAATATACTACTATGAAGAATTATATTCAAACTGAAAGCCAATTTGAAGTCCGACATGTTTAGAATGTATAATACAACATTTAGTACATCGTTATTCGTTAATAGTACATTTGATTTACAATATCTGTTGGTAAAGTGTGAAGATAGAAAAGTATTCGCATGTCTGATGCTTCACCTGACACATATTATGACATGCATGTGCAGCTGGCATTGTCATCTCACGTGATCCAGGGATTGCGGGTCGTTTGGGGTCACCGTGAAGCGATGTGGCTTTTTTCATCCATGTTACTCAGATTATTTTGAAGTGGAAATAAGGAGATGATTGGATTTAAAGGAAATTTGGTTGATGTTTTTACTGCTTCTTCCTGCTATCGTTATTTCTTTCGAGTTCCGGCATCTCACATTCCCTCCCTCATCATGCAGAGGAGTGGAAATCCACTCTTTTAGGAGTCACAATTGATCAGGGATTACTTCCTTTGGATTTGAATCCACTCCGACGTAGTGTTCAGTAACTATTTAAAGAGTGGATTCAACCTTTTTATAAACATTTTTGCACTCCATACAAAACCATCCCGAATAATTATGTCTCCCAGAAATGTAGATTCCACTCTCCTGTCATCTTACATTCACCAAGTTGACAGTTCAGTCAATGTAGTCACATCATGCAAATGGTAGCTGTAGCATGTTGTTGGTTGTGATGATAATATTGGGTTGACAAGTTCGAAATTCACTTGAAATGTACGAATATCGTGAAAGCCGGAAGGTCTCGATCGTAAACTCGTTTCAAGTCAACCTTATTATTGTCAAATAATATATCGAATATGATCGCAAAGTCTTTCGAAATGTCACCTCAAGGTTAATTTCAATACTCTATTTGTGATTATAATGCTCGCACTTGTCAATAGATGAATGCCAATGCTATGGATATGGCATAGGAGGTTCATTTTTTTGAAAGTCTGTGCGATCGTGCTTATTGCCTGATACGCTGAGAGCACTTTCGTGAGACGATCATGGGGCGATTGTAATCAAACAAGATTGATGATGCGTGTCTAATGATCGTCTGTGAGCATCAGCTGGTGAAGAACAATGTTGCTAATGAGAAGGGTACAATATACATGTAGATAGTTAAATGCCAGACTTTCCACGTTAAGCTTAAGGAAAAAAAGGCGTAAATAGTCACAAATTTATTGAAACGGTGATTAAACCAATCAACAAACACAGCGTCGTGTACGTCATTCCATGAGATTCAGTTGCGTGGCGTTAACATGTCTAGTCGTGGGAGGGGCGGGCGGCAGTGGATGAAATGCGATCGAGCGATGCGATCGAGCGTTGCGATCGAGCGTAGCGATCTAGCGAAGAGGGTCATAGGAAGGGGGTCTAGACGTCTTCGAACCTTGTTTCTCCCAGCTCCTTTTCTTCCTGTCTCCTTTCCTATTCCTCTCACTCCTAAAAACCCACACAATTTGGTGTATCTATGTGTGTGTGTGTGTCTGTGGGGGGGGGGGGTTCCTATGCAGAAATGCCCAATTCTTATTTTTGTGCATTGTTCCACCTGTACGTATAGCAGCATGATTTTTTACTTGCACGTCACCGTTTTACTGTATAAAGAAATTGTACAACCTTTTGTTGTATGCACCTTCACCTGCTGTCACAACACATCCCATCCCAGTATAGCTTGGAAAAGCTGCTTCAGGGATTACCTCATCAAGTATCAAGAATATTCTTTGTCTTGAAAAGAATTGAAAAGACATGATCTCCGACGATAAACACATTACTCTCACTATGAACATGACTGACAAAGAAAGCGGACAAAATATACAGTTCCTCAGGTAGACAAAGGAACATCCCTTCACTGCTATTATGTAAAAATGTGTAGAACAGGTGTCACATGCATATTCACCTTTTTACATAATAGCAGTAAAGGATGTTCCTTTGTCTACCTGAGGAACTGTATATTTTGTCCGCTTTATTTGTCTGTCATGTTCATAGTGTCTAAAGGTCAAAGTCCCGTGGCAGTGTAGTAATTTACAGGCCTGATAGCACACTATTTATTAGTATAAATAGCAGGCCTATATTATGAGGCTTACATGATGGATTACTTAGAATACTCGTGACACGTGCTCTTAAGAATGCCTTTAGGAAGTGAACACAGACTTTACTTACCATTATTGTGGAGTGAGACTTTGGATGTCTTTATGATAAGGCTATATAGCGTGTGCGCCCCAATGACCAATCACTCAGATGTGTAAATGATCGACGACTATCGTCTCGAGCGATTTTCCACTCGGGTGTTCGGTGAAAGAGTGTCGTTATACGCAAGGGGTCGCCCCCCACCCCTCCCCCACTGTATGCTTGACTTGAACACTATTGAATAGTAGATTAACCAAGAAATAATGGAGAGGGGGGGGGGGAACCTTATTATTCATACAGAGATGGTTAATCGAAGGCAAAAGTCTTTAATAATTTTGTAGTTTAACCATATTGGTTTGATGTTCTTTTTATTTGATGCGTCTTTTTCCTGTCTTTAAACAAGAAACCATAAATAATTAATTTAAGATTGATAAAGGGGATAACGATAACTCGAAGACAGCGCATAGTTCAAGACACTTACAGTTATTGTTTTATAAATTATGTAAGTTAACTTTCCTTTAAATTATTCATTGTCTATTTTGCTGATTTGATATACAGTATCATGCTGGTACCCGCTAACAATTGAGATATAAGAAAAAGCTTTAAGAAATTAACTAAATTCTGGCATTGATAACATAAGTTCATCCACCTCGCCCCCTTTCGATTCACATTGATACGGCCCCATGTACGCCGCACAAAGCCATACGGGTGGCAGAACACACAAGGGTTAACTTAATAAATTTAGATGGTTATATCCTAATGGGAATGTTCATGAAAGCATTTGAGTTGACCCCCATGTCTCTAGTCTCTGCAAATGATGTACGCAAACTGTGCATCAATTCTTTCCTCCAACTTTAAAGGGATGTAAGAACCACGATCACACGTTATTTAAACAATTGATTTTTGTTCAAGTTGTCTATATTACCAAACGTGGCATATCTATACATTTTTTTTGAATAAAATGCCGTCTTCATTAGTGGTTTTTCAACATCTTTGGTATCATATTCAATGCGCAGGGACTGACAAATGCTTTGTGAATTATGAGTAGACCAAGAAAAAAAGAAGAAGACCAACTTAATATAAACCGAACACATAATCCATCATAACATGATATTGTCAGCGAAACATGTTTTGTTCACCTTAACTTGGTTTCATTAATTTTGTATGAAGTACCGATTGAATTGCACTTTTTTCTTCAAAATGAACGCTTCTGGCAGTATTATTATGGTATTGCAAAAAAATCTTAACTTTATCCAATTTCGACCACGCGTATTCAGGGGCGGATCTAGCTTTTTGCTAAGGGGGGGGTTTGACCAAAATAATGACGATGCGGAGCATCGTCCACGAGCCGCGAAGCGGCGAGCCGATTTTTTTTGGGGTGTTTATTTGAACCCCGTAAGTGATGTTTTCCTGGCATCTATTAACACAATGGAGACCATAAAAAGCAGTGCATGATAACGTCTTTTTAAATCAAGTAACAGTTTAATACACAGAGTTATCATGTGTTTGGTTAAGTTACCAGATGAGTTGAATATCTTCTCACAATATTTGCACTTGAAAGGGTTTCTCTCCAGCGTGCGTTCTTTTTTCTTTCTTTTTTTCTTTCTTTTTTTCTTTTTTTTTCCTTTTTTTTTTTTGTTTTTTTTTTTGGGCCGCCCAAGGGGGGGGGGGGGGTTTAAACCCCCTAAACCCCCCCGTAGATCCGCGCCTGGTATTTGACTTCCATTGCTTTAATATAGAATAGTATTTTGCCGATGTTTCATGTCGCTACACTTTTATGGAAAAAAAATAAATATCGAAATACTGGATGAAAATTTAGCGTCAAGAAATGAAACCGAAAGATTGTAAGATCAAAAAATAGTCTTTATGGACTATGAATGATGTCATTTTATAGGTTGCATCTTGAAAACGCTCGTTCGCCTTTGAGTTATTCTTCTTTTGATGCGTTTTACGAGGGACGTCTTCCTTTCGATGATAAAAGGCATCCAGCTTTGAGAACCATCTCTGTCTCTTTATCACATTCCCTCGCCGTTGATGTCAATCCTGCGTCGTGACTTGAGGACGAACTTTGGGGCAAAATTGGGTAAAATAACGAGAGGAAATGAGGGTCTCATGAGAAGAATGCAACCCCAAGCTGCTGGGGTAATCAATCCTCAAGAACCCGATCTCTGTCTGTCTTGTCTGTCTCGTCTCAATTCAGCAACGTGATCAGGGAGATGGGTTCCTTCAGGGCCCACTTCACGATTGAGTTTTAATCCGTGCAAATTGTAGCTATAAACTGCCTCCCGGCAACACTATGATCAGGAGATGGGTTGCTTAAGGGCCCACTTCACAATCGAGTTTTAATCCGTGCAAATTGTAGCTAAGTGCCTCCCGGCAACATTATCATCAGGAGATGGGTTGCTTTAGGGCCTATTTCACAATCGAGTTTCGTCGTTGCATTTCCAAAATTTAGTACTTGACCGGAATTAGACTTGAAGAGTTATGTCGGTTGTCTTCTTAGTTAAAACAACGTGGAATACCTGAGGGCATTCACACTGAAATATCCCAACTCACTGGCTAACACAGTTTATCTGACAAAGCCGTACCTGAAATACATAAAGCAATATTATAAAACAGTTTTAGATGAAAAATGTATTGCTGAAATGATGTAGTAACCAGTGAAATATAAGCGAATGAACAGGTGAAATCAGTAGATAATATTGCCGTTGTTGTGAGACAGAAACAAACTATAGCGGTTTGGAAGGGAAAAGGGGATTTAGGGTCTGTACAAGAGCAGATAATTATGTTGATCGTGGAATTAAGTTCTTGTGTGAATGACCCCCTGATATCATTATCACTCATCGGGGTTCAATCAGTCGATCGGTTTCCTACTTTCATTTCAATCCTAGAATTAAGCGTGATTAAGAGATGTTCCTTGGAGGCAATTCAGCGAATACAAACGGGGTAGCCTGTATTATATTCGGTAGATGCAGAAGGGATCTAATCAAAGACAACTGTATTTACAAACATGCTTCATTGGTAGTGTACAGACATCGGCTCTTTTCAGTCGCAATTCGTTGCAGAGAGTATTAGAAGTGAGACTTAGTAGACTACACGGTTCTAATGCACTCCATAGGCCATTACAATGTACTACTAGTATAACTCCCGTTTACACAGGCTAGGCTAGGATCAAGGCTTTGTGGATTTACTTTTAGTGTCAAATAGGGTCTGTGTTTGCAGGCTACATCTTTGGAGCGCTGATGTACACATAATTATTTAGTATTCATACATCTATCTATTGCTGAAATCTATCGGCATATCACCTGCAATTATTTCGTACTGCATGGACTATATACACCGAGGTGTGCAGATGTTGTGAGCGGTAGGGGGTAGAGCTAAACTTTAACAAATTTGATTTATTAACAAACGTGCCTCGTCTCATTTGAGTGATAATCAAATTTAATGGAATATTGAAGTACAATTTTATTTTAGTATAGTATGTATTAAATAATTGTGTATTTATTGAATAACAGCAGCAGTGGCGTGAACAAGTACATGTACAACGGTAGAGTTGGCTATGCTCCTGCCTGTCTATCGCACGTGGGCAGTAAAGGTATATCCGCCCAGCCCCCTCCCCCATCATGCAGTTCTGTTCTGGTTACGCCAGTAACGTCACTGCTCTAAAATTAAGTGTAATATGTCAGGTGATCTCTTTCAAGCAATCTTTCTTTACCATCGACGTGTTGATGGCCATGATTTCACTTCAAAATGTAAAATTTTCATTTCATCCACCCATTAAAAAAAAAATTTTAAAAAATATATATATATTTTCGATATACGAATGTACTATAGCTCCTTTGTGATTACTGGCGAATGTTTGGATAATTAAATACAGCTATCTGATAGTTAATAACATAATATCATGCCCCCCCCCCCCCCTCTCTCTCTCTCTCTCTCTCTCTCTCTCCCTCCCTCTCCCTCTCTCTCTTCTAGTTACTCTTATTGGCTAATAATATGAGGCCCGCATTTGATCGTGTTTAATCAAAATGAAATTAATTTGAGATTCTCATTTTCTGCCAGGCTGAAACGCTTATGAAAGCTTTAATGATCATGACCTTTTCACGGAGGGTAGGATACATTTTTATGCCGAGTCAAAATATAATAATAGCAAATATCGACATTCAAATAGATATTGAGGTTATTTTTAGTGTAAAAATAGGCTGTTTGGAAAAAGTGAGAGGGAAAGAGCTAAAAGAGGGTAGCCAGATTTTGAATGCTTCTCATAAAGTGTTAATCGTATCTACTATCTAGTGCATGCACCGTGACAAATCCTTTATCTTTCTTGTCATTGTATTTCAGTAATCAGATCACAGCGCCAATACATTACCTACTACTGAATGGAATTGTAACGTTATGACCCCTCAGCTTCTTATTGTTATTCTAATCTTATTGTTGTTCATGCTTAGTGTAAGCTCCATGTTTTCTGTTAAAACCACCAAGTTTTAAGAGCTTGGGCGACAATCTTGAGTGAAAAGTCGCCATGCTGGTATAATGGTGGCAGCGGTGGGATAATACTCTACGAAACAGAGTTTCACATACTGATGCATAATGTGGTGCATTGTGCTACGTCGAGTAAAGCTTGGACATTCTTTGGAGATGTCAGGGGTAAATTATGGATACGCCGAAACGAAATAGATGTCTCAACGTATCAGTTTCAGTCCTCGCAATGCTGGATTTAAAAAAACATAGCAAAAGTCAGTGATAGCAGTATGCTGTTCACAATTGAAGAGCCTATAAAATGGAAATAATTTATGCAAAATGGGTTATCATCATTATGAAGTCATCGAACGGAAAACAAAAAACAATGCTGCGTAAGGAATACAAAACTAAAGACGAATTGCTACATTATCAGTGGTGGATAACTTGATTTTTCTCGAATTGTATATAATATATATTATAGTATATAATTATAATACGCTTCTTAATCAGAAATTAGGTTTACCTAATACGTTGTAATGGACTCCGTACCGTAGTAAATTTGTTGTTCTTTCAGTGCATAGTTACAATGATACAATTTTTGATAAGTGCTAGTGACTATGTGGTTTCACTGGCGTGCTACTCAAATAATTAAATTCATGTAACCCTGGAGATGCTCCATTGTTGGATCTTGTGAAAATGATTATGCTAAGCTTATCGAATATGAAACACTATTATATCCTTTCATCACGGTTTTATTATTATAGGCTTATCAAATGAATATTTATATTCGTGTCATTCATGTAGGTGATAACTGCCAACGGTATTGATATAATGTTTGTATTATATAGCTACCTGCTAGACACTTGCGCTGATTATAATTACAATTCTCAGTACCCTTAAAATTCATTATATTCCTTTGCTCTTGAAGTTTCGAAACCTTACACACAAAAGGTGTCCCATCAAGTTTCAATCGAAGCACCCTTCCGTGTGCAATTTATATAGGCATACAATACAAGTATATGGCATGTGCGGGCGAAATAGAAACTGGAATGTAACACTTTAATTCAGATGATTGAATAATATATTCTTCTCTTGGAACCTAAGCATAAGGCATATTTGGGGTCAGTTTCAGGGCAATGAGATTAATATTATTAAGTTCGGTATGACAGGCGGATGATAGCTGATAAGAGATGGATAGACAGAGAGAGAGTGAGAGAGAGAGAGAGGAAGAGAGAGAAGGGGAGGGGGTGGAAGGGTGACTCGAGAAGGGGGTAGAGTGACCGAATGACATTGGGTGGGGCAGAGAGGGATTGGTTGCTTGCTATTTTGTACAGATATACTGTACAGACAGCTACATACAGCGACGATAGAAAGTCAGGTTGCTGATAGAAGAAATAGTGAGGGGGGAGAATGATGAATGAAGGGATGAGCGGTGGAGAAGATGAGGGATAGAGGGTGAGAGACAGAGAGAGAGTGAGAGTGAGAGTTTGTGAGAGATTGCGATGGAGTGATGGAGGGTGAGAGATTGATACAAAATGTGGAGAAAGGTGACGAGGTAGAGGGGGAAATGTTAATTAATTATGGAAGTTAATGACGTATGAGCTATAGGTTACACCTGTACCCTTCGGTGAAGCGGAAAGGGATGTTAAACCCTGAGTTAATTGACATTATCCCCTTCTTTTCATCCAAGATCTATGCTAAATACGGTGAAGGCCATTTTCGTTATAAATATCTTGCAATTTTTACTGATCTTTTTCGAAACACGATTTCCCCTGACTGCCTAATAAGTTACAGTTTATGGCTTATTCGATGTTCAACAGAATAATGTCCCGACTACGGCCTATACTCATGTTAACATTGTCCTATTTACATAGGGTGTAGTACATTGTTAATTGACAAAAAAAATGTATTTTTGAGATATTTTTATTTTTTTTATTGTTGGAATAAAATTACTTTTCTCAGAACAGAGAAAAATAATGACGAACTTATTGCAATAAACTACAAAAATCTGCTTTCGTAACCCCAGATTTCACGATATAAAAGGCTGTTGATTTACATGTTTGTTTAAGCTTTGGATGGGGCGACACTAAACAGAATCATATCAATAATGCCTATAATACTGTACACAATCTCGTAATTGATAGGGAGGGGTATAGCTGCCACCAGTGTTACCCAAAACCGAAACATCAGCTATGAATCATTGGGTATCAAAATACGTGTATTTTAGTATCGAGGAATTCGATTTAAAAAATCAGGACAATTTTAGCCGAATGACGTCAAACAATGATCACAAGGGATATGATATAATTATTGTGGTACATGTATTTCCAATCCGAAACAGACATGACAGCCCTGAAATAGCCCTGTATAACCCGTTCCTTCGTTCTGCCAATACGTATTCCCCCGATATTGCAGTTTGAGCCTCTGACTTTAGGTGTCATATAAGGGATTATTTCTATTTTAGTTGAATCCACTTAAAGATTAAGATAGAATTCACTCAAGAGTAGTGTTTCAATGTCTCTTTTGACAATGGATTCCTCGTTGTTATTTGAAAAATGAACGACGTTTTCTCCGGTATGACTTCGAAAAGAGTGTGTTTCCACTCCCGTATTAAACTTTACCCTACCCCGTTTTGATCCAGTGTATTTTTTTTAATCTATATTTGTTTTAAAACGGTTATTGTTTTCTACCCAGCTGTTGACTGATTTACCGACAGATGATTCTGATAGAAATTAATCCGGACACCATTTCCTGGCCCACTCTGCAGGAACGATTTGTTACCATGGCAATGATTTCTAATTGTGTAATTGTCCGATTTCCGCTTGATTAACGCACTCAATCAGCGTGATATTATTATTTTATAAGCATTTGCCACATTATTGAGAATAATTTCATACAACTCAGCGTTCCTGAGTTTTAATGACAGCTTGGATGTCGAAAAGCACAGGAAAGGATATTTTCCTCTTCCGCATGATTGTAATTCTTCAGTAAAGTTTGCAAAATGTTGAGCTTGTCATGACACTGTAACTATGACAGGCCATTCATGCCACTGGTTGCTCTCACCATTGGTCTCTGTAGGGATGTCACAAATCTACAGAATTTACATTTTTTGATAGTTCATTTAGTAGATGAGTGATGTTTATTGATTTCTAAGTCCTTTAAGACCTAGCTCGGATCTGACCATCTATCAAGTAAAGTAATACTTGTGATGTCAACTTATAATAGGTTACAAGAACTTGGAAGCATATGAAACACCAAATGACTTAATAGATTGGACTTGTCCACATTCAGTATCGGCCACCCTTTGTATTAGAAAAGTTGTTGTATTGTGTTACCATGGTATTACCATGAAAACATCGGAACATACAGGTTTCATGCCACACTTGCTATACCGGTTTTCGTCATATCGCTTCTGCGACACACATCCATAAACTTTAAGAAATTTTCTTCGTTATTGATAATGGAATAGATTTTTGTTTCCATACAGGGGTTGTACAATAACATATTTGCAATAATATAGGGTGCATGTATGATTTCAAAAATTTCTGGAGGGAAAATAAAAATAACAATTTTTGTTAGTACAGAGCAAATGAGAGAAGAGCTCGCGAAGATACGTCACAGAGTCGCCATTTTGTTTGTTATCTTGAGCGTGGAATGCACATTTTCATGCACGTCTCAAAGCATGCTCAAAGCACTATCAGATGCATATATTTTGAATTATTTCATTGTTCCAGTAGACTCCAAATCACCCGTTTCGGTGTTAAAATGGTTGAATCCCGATCAATGATAGCCTAGAGCAGGGAGGTCCCTGGATATAGCTATACCATGTCCTATATCCCCCTTCGTGTCCCTTTTCCCTTTTTCACTGTTCACTAAGCAAGAAACCCCTTGCCGAAATAAGCACACCGCTGGGACATACAGACAATCATGAGAATGAATTAAAATTTGGTGTTGGCTTTTTTTCGCGGGGTATTGAATTCTACCATAAATCGTACGCCGCGTCAGACAGTACGGTGTCGGGTTTTCAGTCGATCGTGTGATCGCTTGGGGCTTCGCTGAGCCTGTGTTAACACCTTCTCGTTGATGAAAGGAGATCGATATTTCGCTGCTCCCCTGGGGTTATTAAAGTCATTGTATAGCCTTTGCCATCCATTCAGAATAATGTCATCGAATTCTCCCTTCTTTTCAAAGGCGACGTTCGAGTGTATGTCACAAGATATCTGGAAAGTTAGTTACGGTTTTCAACAACAAATATGACTTTTCTCCTCTTCTCTATGGAATTTGACTTCTATTTGAAAAAAATAACGCCACTATAATTATGACTTTGTATAAGATTTTACCTAGATCAGCGGGATACCCCCCCCCCCCCCACACATTGGTGCCTCCAGTGGTACAGCTACGGTAAAGAGTAGTCGAGTTGGTTAGTGGGTAGACTCATCTTTGACTCTACCATTCAAAACTGTACTTCTTCTCTTGATAATATGACTTGTACAGCAGAAGAGATATTACGTACTTTGTCTTTAGTTGTATGTATTTGAAAAACCCTTGTGTAATAACATACTAATGCGTTTGGACTTGGACTGATTTTCATTAATTATAATTTATTCTTCTCTCCGTTTTGTTTTGCCATTTGCACAGATCAAGTTGGGAGATTCCAGCGCTCAAGAGCGGTCAGCAGCGCTTCGTAAGCGACTCGGACGGGAAACACTACCCCTGGTACGGATGCACTACAGAAGTAGGGGTGATCGTAGGACCTACGAACTGCTACACCGTGTGCCATCTACGGATGAACGATAATTTCCACCCCTCAATCACATGGGATATTCCAGTGCGCAACAGTCACGAGGTCAAACTAACGAAGCTTGCGCGCGATCAGAGTTTTACCGTGTGGCTGATCGCGAGCAACAAGACCACTGGCCAGAAGTTTGTGCTACGTACGATAAAATGGCGGATGCAGATCAACATTGCGGTGGACGGGCGACAACCGTTAGGTCGACGTGCACATCTTTTGGACCCCATCATTCAGGAACAGCCTCAAATTCTGGAGCCAAATCAGAACGAACTACCCCCTCCCGAAGCCTTACGCGCACCCAACGCCAACAACGCGCAAACTTTAATATGGAGACCAATGACTGGGCGAGAAGTGGTCATAGTACCGCCCGTAAGCCAGTAGCGATGCCTACATGGACAATTGGACTTCTAATATTCAAACAACATTTTTTTCAATCGTCAAGAATCACAATCAAAAGGAACCTATAACTGTTTAAAAGAGCATCAAGTGCTTGATTTGATATTTAAGAGAAGACGAGAAAGAGAGCAATACGTTTATGTCACTGTCAACTGCCGAATTTTTGCTTCAGAAATCGAAATCACCATAACAAATGATTTCGAGGTATTTCAAATGAATGGATGACGTCGTTGTTTTTTGACAAACTACGTAAAAGACAGTACTTACTTAAAGTGTGATATTACTGACAAAGAATGCTCGCAACTTTCCAGCGGTTATGTGCAATCTAGCTATCAAGACTTTCTTCTCGTTGTTTTCCAGATTAGAAGTTGACCATGATAATGACCTCAAAGAAGTAAAGAAACGTAGCCTATAACGGATGATATTTAAAAGTGTAAAAGAACAACAAAATGTGTATAGTTTGGCCATATAAATTGGACAATTGAAACCGTCAGTGCCTTAGAATAATGAAGGATCTTTATTTTTATCTTTGTATTTTGAAGAATGATAAATTCTACCAATAAACGTAAAAATAGATTTATTGGCGTATGTACCACTTCTTATGTAATGTGCGCCATTTTTTTTTACGCAGTTTGACCATGTGCTTGTCAAACTGCGCATGTCTTCCAGCCACGTGACCTGTTCTTTCATCTGTGCCTTGAAACTCTCTGACAATTCAACGACTGTCTGTATGTGTGATCATGGACTTACTAAATTAGTAAGTCCATGGTGTGATGTTCAGCGCAAAAATGCTGCAGGGAAGAAAACTCGTTCAATCTAATGACTCAGTCACACCGCCAAACCGATTCAAAACCGACCGATTTGGCTCGTAGGAAGTGACGTCATTTTCTTTGTCGGTCTGGCGTCTGTCTCGTTGGTGTGACAGGGGTTTTTGAACGAATAGAAATTAACAGAAGTTACCCTTCATGCTCTTGCACCTATCAATATTTTTCAAAATGATAAATTCAGAGTGAAAATTTGATATGTCATTATAAAGTATTCTTATTCCCCCCAAGTTGTGAAGTATATTAATGACGGAAAGGCTGATAATAATAGAATTTCATTCCAATTCTGGTTTATTGCAAGAGAGCTCTCGGAATAAAAAAGATTCATACAAATGCGGGCTCACTGCCTACTGGCTTATTATAATAAGTGCAGTAGTAGCGCCTATACGGTTTTAAGAAGTGTAATGCGATTTGCAAGCTTTCTCTGTATACCTTTGGGATTCTATTATTAAATCTCGCTTATTGATAATGGATTCTAATTCGTGTTGAACTAACAGCTTCGTAATCCAAGCGAAGCGGAGGAACTTGGGTTTTTCATTTTGATGATCAATGTTTGTAGGTAAAATAAAACGTGTTCTGAACAGAAAATAAGCTTACTATAATTTTGTAGGAAAAATAGAGGTTTACTAATATTCTTTTTTTTATAGAGGTGAGTTACAACTCTGTAATAATACATGTCAAGTCAGCATGAACATGCAAAAGAGTAGAAAGTGAGTTTCTTGGTGGATAGAATGCTCGTTTTTTTATCAAACAACTCGGGTGTTAAATCGGCTAATGATAAAGTGCAGCACTCCTTAGCCATCTCAAATGATCTACACTGTGTTTTCAGAGTGTAACGTGTATTGCTGAAGTTTGAAGACATAATCCAGTGTTCAAACGGTGCTAAAAATTTAGCACCGGTCTCAGAAACTACTGTATTTGCCTTGAGAGGACACGAATAGACGGTGTTAGTGTGGTGCTCCTGTGAAGCTACCGGTTAGTAAATATTTGGGAAAACAATTATGTATATTTCCAAAACATTGTAACTTATTTATGACAAAACTATGCAAAAGAAATGGCTGTTGATGGTGAAAGCATATGCAAAATGTAAATAGAATTCCCCATTGATAATGTGTTACAGAATGTAGTCTTCCTCTGTAAAAGCAGAAAATCTATGGCCTTTCATAATGTCGATTATAAATAGAGTATTTTATAAAAAATGTTCATGGTTTTTAATTCCTTATGAACGGTGACACCTTTATTTCACGTAGATTATTTGTATGTATATGTTATTTTAAGGAACCGTGTTGAAATGTTCATCTCATCACTTTCAGGGTTTAGTTTTCTATTTTGTTAATCCAATGGAAGTAGTATTTATTCAAATATGCGGACATCATTTTAGCCTCTTTGATGGCGTGTTGTTTATCTTGAAATTTTTGCATTGGCCATCCAATGCATCAATCATGATCACAATTTTTAAATTATCAACTCTACGCATCAATTAAACATAAAAGCAACTCATACATTTTTTGTTTTAAAGTAAGCGCTGAAAGTAATTCTAATTTTACAGTGTTTGTCAAACATAAGGTATTTTTTATATGTTGCCATACAACTTCCCAGATCATACTTGAGAAAAGGAAGAAATAATTTCTGTTTTTGCAAGATCTTATGTTATTTTTGTCATCACTTTCGACACTCTGCAGGTTATGAATGATTCCAAACGTATACCTCTTTCAATGTGTATCCGTTATCAACATTTTAAAACAAATATTTCCGTGACAAATGTTCTAGGAAAAATGTGGATGATGCAGATAAAAAAGTGTTTAAACAAATGCATTTTATGTGTAGGCCTACTTTTAATTTCATGATTTTTTAATAATTTGGGATTTTATTATTATGATTTTGTCGATAAAAACGTATATTGATGGCAAAATTGAATCAAAATGGGCAAATAGTTATTGGTTACGGCCCAGTGGAGGATGTAGGCGTTCCACTCTTCAAATTTGTTTGATTTTTATGATTCGGCTCTTATTTACTTTCTTTAACGCGAGACAAAATATTGATATTTGATTCAAACTTTTAGCCCTAACAAAAGGTTAGGCCAGATGAATTGATTTACAGGATATATTTTGAAATGTATCTTACTTAAAAATATTCGACACCCTCTTCTCAAGAGTTTTTGTTGTCACAAGTACAAGAGAATTTAGAGAAAGAATCTCCCGCGCCCTCAAGCATAGTAACTCGGGTTGAACTATAATGACTTGGGTATAAAGAAGCAAAAGAGATAGGATTCCCCAGGCTACACTATGTTGTTAAGTGTGCTTGCTTACATCCCTAAGAATAGTAAGCATCAGTTACTGTAGTGCTCCCGTCTAAAAATACATTATTTCCGACAGAGCATCCTTGCTTGATGTCTAACCTACACCTCTTGAAAGAAATAGTCACAAGATTAAGCTGGGTTGTTTATTTTCGCTGACAACTCATTCTAAAAATAAGAAAATTAAAGAAGGACCATGATATACTACATGTATTTTACTGTTCGGTGTCGAGAAGTCACTTTTAAATTACTTTGATTTTATCGTTGTTTGTATAACGGCACATTTTACATTCCGACATGATTATCATGTTTGCTGTCTTTTCAAGTTGCACGTCACTGAATGCTTTCGCTGAATCCTTTCAATATTAAGAATATCTTTCGATTTGTTTAGATTCAAGGATCAAATGTCAATCTATTTAATTGTTTATGTTCGCCATACCGGGTCGGTAGGATCAATGTTTTGTCTGCTTCCACATCTTACTTCGTATACAGATATTTGCGATCAGTGTTGGTTTTCTCATGTTTGTTTTTTAAGATTTGTTTTATTTAATGGGATTTTGTTCCAAGGGTTTCAAATGTATGGAGTTTCTTTTAATTGTGACGACTCCCTTCATAAGGTCATGCATAACATTCATGCATGTGTCTTACATATTCATGTAGGCTTGCACTAAGATGCAGTTTGCAAATGTTACTTTTGTTACTCTGTCGGGATAAACCTCACACAAGCTTCCTTACTGCTACAACCATGAAAGAGGTATACATGAAATTAACTTAGTTTCGACCCGGTTCATTGCGATTCGGGAAGGGTAAGTTTGATTCGATTTTGAGCAATAATGATTGGCCTTCCTGATATGTTTTTTTGTGAATTTTGTAATATATATATTGTGTACAGTAGTCATTAATAACTAGATAGCAACAACGGTGCAATAAAAAAAAATTCCTGTGAGACAGTCACACAAATACTCATCTTTTTTCTTGTCTATTTATTTCTCAATTTTTTTAACAACATATAGAGTCCAGAATATTGTGGTCATAAACTTTCAACCCCCGTCAAAAAGAAGAAGCAGAAGCAGAAGGAAAAAGAGGAGTCGGAAGTATAACGGAGCACATCGATTAATGAAATGTTTTTATATTGAATCCGATGACGGTTATTTTGGCTTTGTGTGCAAGAAAACTTCCTAATGAATATGTTTTTATCCACGCATATATGATATATATTCGTCCAATCTTTATGTTTCATCAATGAGAGAGTTCGAGTTGCTTGCAATCAACAAGAAGATGGCAGAAAGAGACAACAAGTGTGAGAAGAATAATGTTTGTGAAAACGCGAAAGAACGGAGAGATATTATGTATGTGTCAGGGGAGGGTGATACTGATAGATTAGAAAGAGAGAGAGATATATATATCTGATGGGAGATTCATGGACAGTTTTATAGAACGAGGGGGAAAGTGAGAGATACGGAAAGCGAAAGAGGTGTGAAAATATGGGAAATGAAAGGTTAACGCAGAGAAGAAACCGGAAAGGGATGAGAACGTATTATGTCCATAAATATATTATATTGTTCAGTTGATATATCGAGTGAAGGGGAGAGCATACTCACAACATTCGATGACCCTCGAGAAAAAATTAATAGAATTGAAAGATTAAGCAGATTGAACAACTCCCATTAATGTGGTAAGATATCAACTGAAAATAAACAGTAGGATTTTAGATGTTCAATAAAGATTAAATTTCAAAATTATTCAGTCAGGAAAGAAGGTAATATCTTTATGTTTTCTCGAAAAGTCACAAATTATCCTGCGGGTTGTCTGGCCAGTGAAGCCCCATTATCAAATTGGCTTTTCCAACAAACATAATCCACGTCGTTGCCATGGTAACTGCTGGATGCAAGACACTGTACAGACACTCTGGAGGCTTAATTTCATTTGGAACAATTACCCAGCTGGGCCCTTTGCAGAGCCTCGTACAAAGTACTGATCCATAAGGAAAATCTCGAGTTAAAAATAGCTTGTCTGGTTGCAGTGGGACCATGATTAGAATTTTTATCTCTATAATGCAGAAAATGAAACGTTTTGTCGTCCCATGCAGAGCATGTTGAACGGAAGAGTTTAGGGGAGGGGGAGGAGAGGAGAAGGGGGTGTCGGATCATATTTGAAGACGAAACGGTAACGTTGTAAACTTGGAAAAACGCAAAATGTAAATGTTTCCATTATCGAAAATAAATAAATAATCGGTTTAAACAACCTATAACTTCGTTTACTTGGTCAACTTGGATTCGGTGAGGGAGTACACACCTTCTACACCTATACTGTACCTCTGGTGTTAACGCGTCTAATGTGTGACGTATGTCGTTTTACTTACCCCGATTGGAAAAGCTTGCCAATTTTTTTTTTAATAGTACTTTGAAATGCGTATCGACAAGCAGAGGAAGCATCTCGACAAATCTCTCAAAATGTGCTGACGGCCATATGAATCGAATTCAAGTTATCACAAAAATTGTATGAATCACGAATGAATTAAACAAAATCCACGGATCAAGCAAATAGGCCTAAATATGTTTATTGTATAATACCTACACAATAAAATTCCTCATACGACTTTGTTTAGGAGTTGGGGAATGATAATTATGAAAGTAATTTTTTTGAAATAACGTCCGCAATATACGAGAGGTTCCAATAAACATTGCACCAATATTCCAAGTCTGCATGCAATGGAAAACATTCAATTATGAATCAGTAATTTATGCTACCAAAAAAAACTGTAATCATATCAAATACGTTTTCTTTAAAAAATGAAACTCCTCAGATATTTGTCCTGAATATGTAACTAATATGCCTGCCTTTCATTGATACATGTTCATCTTGATTTGATTTAATTTGATTTATTTATTTCTGTTTGATTTTCTTTTTCTGTTGCATTTTTACAAATACAAACAAACCATTGCAATTTTACACATTTCAAAAGAATATAATGTCGAATAAAGTAAGACTGGCTGTAACTAATCGAGAAAAAAAATCAAACAGGAGGGTTGACAAAATAAGCAAAGCTTGATAGCATGACTACCCTCTTCTTACTGCGAAGTACTCAAAGCAAGCAAGACTTTCATAAACTATAATATTAGAAGTCACATTTATTTTTGAGATCGGAAATGTGTGGGTATGTGTATTTCCACTATTTCATTTTAAAAAAATCTAGTGACACCAGATAATATTAAAGACTTGTAATGAAAATGAAAATGAAATAGCCCACATGCTTTACTAGAATTTAAAGAGAATTAAACGAGAAGACTTGCGAAATATTAAGAGACGCTTTTCACCATTCTGTCTCTGAAGGCTACCTAATTACTAAAATTATAATAGCTTTGTCGTGGATTCAATGCAACAAATGTATATACATTAATTTGTACGGAATATGCTGCTATCCAATTTTCATTTTCATTTTTCATTTTCATTTTCATTTTCATTGTCCAACGTACATTTGGCATAGATGGTTGTTTTCCCCCATATAATATTTAAAAAATACAACGGTACGATGAAAATAATTATGTCGTTTCAATAAAACTTTAACCTTGCATTTCCCTCAAATCATTCGGTATGACAAAATATGTATTAGCCGACGCAAACTTTTCTGATATTCGATATGAAATATTTATAATGATTGACATTTCATTAAGAATCAGTAGGTTTGTGTTAATTATCCCCTTCATCATCATATTCATACCAGAATTACAGTTAAATGAATTATTCATACTCATCGTAAATTATTTTGATGGTTTTTATTTTGTGTGTGTTTTCGTAACTCAAGAATAAATGGTGGATTTGTTGAATCAGGGCCTGTGTTGAATACTTTTAGATGTAAGCTTTGATATGACACATTCTATTAAAAAAAACAGAAACCTGGACAATTCAATTTTCCATAATGCTTGAATAATTAGATAACTTTGTAAGGGTATGCATTTGGTTGTTAACCGTGTAGGCCTATGTTAGTAAATTATCAGAGTTGGCGTATTCATTTTGCACAAACTTGCTGTATGGCGTTGAGCCTAAACATCCTGAAATGTCACCTAAGTATAGTGTGTATGCCTACTTTAACGGCTAGGATTACCGAAGGATATTATGTTATCCTTTTCCTGGCGGAATATGTATACATTCGATGACAGGAATAGCACTCAGAAATCAGTCCAACTAAATGTCACGAGCAATGAAAACAAAAAACGCTTATACAGGTGCCTCCTGGTTATTTGAGGCACATCAAGACTTAAGAGTGTACACGGTTATGATAGTTGTGTCTACTCGTCTCGAATTAAGCATGTCTAGAAGCTACAGGGGGAGCGGGGACACGTGACCCGATCGAGTGGTGAACAAAAATACAAAACTAAGTAAAAAGTGAGAATGGAAAGAAACATAAAAAGTAGAAACGGAAAAGGACGAGAAAAGAAGCCAACCCGACACTTAATAGCCTTGTAAATTTGCATTTAATTTTCCGAGTGAAGACAATTGCCCCCCCCCCCCCCCCACGCTCCCCCTTAGTGTTCAAAATAATGACCCCATCCATGGGTGGATTCACGCATGCTATATCGCGTATGTATTATCTAGAACAAGAGTTATTTGAAGCAGGGGCGGTACTTTGATGTTTCAACGGGGAGGATGTAGAATTTCCTTTAAAAAAACGCTAAATAAAAAGCATAAAACAATAACAAAAACAAGATTAGATTATCCGATTTTCAAAATACTTTGTTTTGTCAACAATAGTTTTAACATTTAGCTTGGGGCACATAGTCACGGATCCAGGATTTTGAAAGAAGTGGGTGCCCGCAAAATCTTTTGTACGTGACTGCTATTATTGGAGTGTATTGATACATGATATGGAGTATGGTAATCACGGCATTAAATCAGAATATTTCTAACGCGGCTGACTACATCCAGAAAATTCAGGCACTCGTATTCCAAACGATATATCAATACACTCCTCCAAAACAGTGGCGAGTCCGGAAAGGGGGGGGGGGGGGGTGTTCAGGGGACTCCCTCTATCTAAGCTAGGGCAACTTCTATAGTAGGCACGGAAGCATATGAGCTTTTACGCCACCCCCCCCCCCCCCCCCAATAATTTGGCCAACTCCAATAGCATTGACGTACAAACTATTTTGCGGGCACCCACTTCTTTCAAAATCCTGGATCCGTGACTGTATGCGTGCCCCAAGCTAAATGTTATCACAGCGTCAGCACTTTATTTTTATTCACCTTTCATCGCCCCCATATATCGTAATCCTGAGCACATTCAAGCGCCTGAATCGGAACGGAAGATGAATGAAATACAATTCTGACAAAATTAATTTATGAATGAATTCACAAGCATCATCGCATACAACGGGAAGCTCAGTAGGCGCCAATCGATGCATTATTAATGGAGAAATACCAATGAATATGGGCTTGATTTATGAATGGGTCTGAACACTGATTTGTGACGGATTAAAATTTCCAGTTGTAGATGAAGGTCAAGGTCGTTGATATGGTTTTCTCCGGGTGCATTATATTCTAGACTGTTTCTACTATGACACTGACCGAGAGAGACATAGCACCGATATTGTGGCAGATAAATAATGAGTATTCAATGTTCACTAATATATTCGTTCCCCAACACAACACGAGAGTAATGTAAGTGAAGATGAAGGTCGATGATGTGGTGAAAATAAAATATATATCTTCGGGTGTATGCTTTATATAGACTGTTTCTAGAATTGAATTTTGTAATGTACTGAAAAATGACCAAGACATATTTTGTAGCAGATTATTAAATGTTCACTTTTACATTTGGCCCACAACACTTAATACACGAGAGTAATGTAAGTGAAGATGAAGCTCGATGATGTGGTGAAAATAAAATATATATCTTCGGGTGTATGCTTTATATAGACTGTTTCTAGAATTCGTTGATGTAATGTACTGAAAAATGAACGAGACATATTTTGTGGCAGATTATTCAATGACAATGTTCAATCAGCATGTCCCTGGTTCAATTATACATTCGTTCCTAACGCTATACACGAAGGTAATGAAAGTGAATATGAAGGTCGATGACGTGGTGAAAATAAACAACAGACTTACCCAACCAATTACTATTAGTTTTATTATACATGTAGGCCTATATAAATATATACTTTTGTTCTAAAAGAATTATTTTCCTACATCATCCTTTGCAATTCAGTTCTACGGCTTTGCGCTTCCAATGTGGAAATTATTACCCCGGAATTTAATAATAATAATAATTTTTTTACCCACGGAGGCATCATCAGCATCACTGCTGTTCTTCCAATACCCCAGCAATTGCCAGATACCCATTTCAACCTGTGTTGAGAGTGGCAAATGTGGATTAATGTCTTCCCAAAAGACGTTAGTGCCTGGCTGGGATTCGAACTCTCAACCCTTAAATTGAGAGTCGAGTAAAAGAACCACTTTACCATGACACCTCCACATTAATATGTGTCACCCGAATCTCATATTTTTGAAGCCACTTTGACGTAACCTTCTGCTAAAAAAAAAGACCAATTCATTTAATTAATTCCTTTAAAAACTTTTTGTAACAATAAGGAAACATATAATTACGATGATAGAAAAACCCACGTGCATTCAAGAGTATAAGCGGTCATCAATTCAACTTTCATATCTCAGTATACAATTAAAGAAATATAAACAATTACCAATAACAAGTGCATCTCTTTCCTACACATCTCGTATTAGATTCAGTTGTTTGTTTTGCGGTTGTTTAAATGTTTCTTTCTCTTTCAAAATATCAAATTTCTGCCATTGAACGGTGAAGTGCTGGTACAAAAGAAAATGTAATTATGTTATACATTATCTTTTTATTTTGTTGGTAATCAGTTCCACGCGATCACTTTCACTTCAAACTATGTGTCACGCAAATATCCACTACAGTCACCATTAATCGTTTATCTAACTTTTATATTATATTTTCAACTGAGAGAAAATCTAATAATGGTTTCCTGGGTAAAAGCCTTTCTATCATGTTAAATGAAGGTATCATATTTGTTGTGTTTCGTTTGAACAGCTTTTGTGTGCGTCTCCTGTATGACTTATATGTATGACTCCTATATTTTTTATATCCATTCTGCATGACACATTTGCCAAAAATAATTGGTCACAGTACATATCTGCAAATGTCATGTTTTGGGTGTATTTTCTAATTTCATTTCAGAGGTACCTAAGAAGTTGTTTATATTGGTGATTCCTCTAAATTATCGTTCATGTAACTGCAGTTCTTAACAATAGAAGACTGTATTTCTAAAACAAATCATTTTTTCTAATTGTCTGGTCTAAATGTTAATAAACTTCGTAGTTATTGCTGCCTCGTAATATGGAAATAGCTTCTCACTTAATTTTTAAAAACATCAAATCCACATGCTTCAACTTCACGGCTCACATCGACATGTAAATATAGTTCTTAACAGAATTTCTCGATTTTTCTTGAACGAATCATCCTAGCACAATAATCAACTCAAAAGAAATGAGAGCATGGTCAAGAATCGAGTATCGAATGGATACAACTTTAATTCATGATATCAGCATCAAAACTGTTTAAAATCACTAGCATAATCAAGCTGAACATTTCATATCTATTAGTAAAAACAATATCAGGATCATGCAACTCTGTGGAATAAAACAAAAATCAGTCCTCAAGTATTGGTTAATTAGTTCTTTCATCGTGAAACACGGTATTCCATGCCTTTGTATAATTTGATTAAAGTACATAAAGTGCTTGGAGTTCTTGTTTCCAAAGTATTTCCCATGTCCTTCCAAATCTTCAAAATATTCTTCCAGGAAATTTTCGACAAGTGGTTTCATCCACTCAAGGCTAGAAAGTACAACAGATTGTGTGCATATGTCTTCTTTTCCTATAAGTCCGTGCCGAAATTCCAGCTTATCTAGACTCACAAGTATATAGACATCAACTGAAAATCTGGGCCCCTTTTCACAAAACTTGTCATCAGTGACAAATGACAGTTTTTGTTATAAGCTACTGAAACCCTTGCTTCTGGTTACTTATCAGCAGATTTGTCACTGATTTTTGTTGTCAAAAGGATTTATGAAACGGGTCCCTGGTCTCTTTCTATCTTAACTAATAGATTACTTTGATGAAGTTTATATCATGAATGATCACAAAAACTAGACATAAATAGTGAATTCCCTATAAAATTGGCACAACTTTCTGCTGCATCTGAGGAGTACAGTCCCACTGGATGTTCATTCTAAGTACATTGAGCAGGAAACGGTGTGGCTTAGACAGAGGAAATACTTGGCTTGGATCGTACCTAATAACAAAAACCGTAAACATGGATGTGTAGGCAGATCTATTCTGAGAAATAGAGTCGTTGTTCTACATTTTATTATCGAGAAATTGATTCATAATTTTTAAAGGAACATGCGCATTCATGGTCAAAGTTTTCAGCGTCCAAGAAGATGTTCTCTCTTCATAAAACTACTTCTTAAAATACTGCTTCATGAATTTAGAAATATAGTATTTTCACTCGCAACTATATTGCTTAATGATAATACTAGAGTAATAATAATTCAGTGTTAAGGTCCATTTAAGCTTTCGAAATGACCCCCCCCCCCCCCCCCCAAAAAAAAAAAAAAAAAAAAAAAAAAAATCCTAAATCTGTCTTCATAATTTCAGACTAGCTGCAAGATAAGCAAGAAAGACAGGGACTGGGTGAAATACACATATTCATTTCTATGAATAGCATGATAGATTACTATGACCTTTCATTTCTACATTATTCTGGGCTAAATACATGTATGTGCACTATTTCAAACAGATAGACCTCTTAAATTCATCCATACAACTGTATCAAGGGGGCCTCTTCATAAACACAGATATTTCATGGCTAATTTTGTGTAATAATACGTAAACCGATACAACAGCAAAACGCAGAGATGGAACACATGATAAGCACACCTAGACAGTAGACACTATTTTCTGGGTCAAAATTATATGCTGTATGAACAGAGTTTGAAGCTTACTTTGATTGAGGCACTTGTATGTATTTTTATTTATACACATGTAGTATATCAGGAAGGCCACTCCCTATAAGCAATTGTATATCAAGCCTTATTTAGTATAAAAGACAAATTTAATGCAAAAAAAGTGATGCATAGCCAGATTAACACTCTTTGGCACAATTTTCTGTGCTACACTGGTTCACTGAATCAAAATATTTTCAATAGTTCATAGATAGAAGCAATATCTATAAAGACTGATGTTTTAAAGTTAAATTTGCTTAACAAACCAATTTGATTTAAAAAAGAGAGAAGAAGATGATCAACATCATAACCATTCCTTGAAATTATTTTCTGGGCTAGAATTTAATACCATATCAGAACAGTTCACAGATAGAAGCCCTCGATGTGCTACATGCATCTCACAGAGGCTTACCTATAAACATTGATAATTTCTATGATTAATTTTGTATGATAAACCAAATCAATAAAATAAAGGAGATGAAACACATGATACCTACTCCTTAACACAATATTCTGGGATAAACCGGTATACCGTTACAAAAATAATAATGATGAATAAATTCAAGAGCTCACAGGAAGAGGCCCTCGACTTCATTCGTACACCTCTACTACATGTATAGGCATATCAAGGGGGCTAATCTATCAACATATATATCTTATACTTGATGCTTTTTTTCTCTCATCATAAATCCATTCAATAGAAGAAAAACAAGAGATGGAATGCATGATAAGCACTCATCGAAACGATTTTCTGGGTGTGTCCTGTTTCCTTTTAAAAAAAAAACACAGTTCAAGATGACACGTTTATGACACGTTTCAACCCCTCACTAATTGCAGCACTTTATTTGATCATACACCTGTACAGTATCAAGGAAACCTTTCCATGGACGTTCATCTTCACGCTAACATCACATGATGCAAGAAAAATAGCTGGAAGGCACTAGGTTTCTTCTTCGAGATGAAGCGCGCGGATGACTCAGTGACGGTATTGTGTGAACGAACTTCCTCCAGTGAATCTGCATGACAAAGAAGGAAGGATAAAAAAAGGGGTGTGTTCACATGGAGGGCATTTATCAATTCATTTGTTAACAACATGCTAGATATATTATGTTAATTGTTGTACAGGTATAGTGTGAAAGAGCCTAGTGCATATGAAGTGGATATGTTTAACAAACAGAAAAGGGTATCTTTTTCACTCTCTGTATATGGACACTTATGACAGATATCAATGTCAGTTAGCCCTAAAAATAAAGATGTTGTATTGCCCTTTAGGTGCCAAAAAATGGGTTGGTCTGTCAGAATTTTTTTTTTTTACTCCCTCTTTGGGCTAAGTTTTTGTCTTTAAAAAACGGTAAAAAATACAAAACTGTTTTAAAAAGCCAACTGTGGATTTCAAGATTTTTTGGTCGGTCGCAAATGGCAGTACAACATCTTTTTTGGGGGCCTTATCTTAGGCACCTTTGAGGCATAGAGGAGAAGCCCTATTCACATAAGCAATACTAGACAAATTTAATCAAAGGTTACATACTGGTTAATGACAAGTCTTGTTTGTTTAATACGGCAGTGTGAACACCATCTCAGCAACCCTACTGACATCGAACAGTGTGTAAACACAAGCAATACTCATTATCACAGGGTGACACTTGTACAGCATTTCATTGTGCATCTCGCCAATTTCAATTATCTAGAGTCAAAATCTATCTCAAGCAATGTTTAATCATACAATTTATTTCAGGTACTCTATGGAAATTTGAGGGCTGAGATCAAATTTCAAAACAAACTGCATTACTGTATTATACATCAAGATGAACAAATCAGATTACCTGCACAAAATTGGAAAACGTACTTATGATAATTGGCTACTAATAAAAGTGGAAAAGACAGACAAATTTCTCTTAAACTCACAACTTCACAAGATGATTATCTTTTTTTTTTTAATAGGAGTAGAAAAATGAGAGAAACAAGTCAGTGAAAGTTTGAGCAAATTCCGATTAAAAATAAGGAAGTTAGGATTTTTTAAGTTGTGATCAATCAAACACAAATTGGCAACTCTATGACGTAAAATGCGAGCTCAACTTCCATTTGCTTAGTACTAAAAAAATCTAAAATTTTCATTTTCCCTCAAGAAAAATTTCAACCATACATGCACCCTAAAATTGCAAATATGTTTCTATACTCCCCCTGCAAGGAACAAATATATATTACGTCATCAATAACGAAGAAAACATAATTTTATGGAATATTATGCACAAAGCAAATGGAGGAGAGCTCGTATAATAAGTCACAGAGTTGCCAATTTGTATTTGATTGATCACAACTTCAATAATTCATAACTTTCTTATTTTCATTCAGAATTTGCTCAAACTTTCACTCACCTGATTTTCTTATTATTCTGCCTCTATCGAAACAAACTTATTTTGGGGGTGGACTTTCCCTTTAAATATTACCTTCAACAACAATAATGTGCATTTAAAATGTGCATTTAAAGAGTGTCAATAAGCAATAATTTATACATCTGCAGACATTGGTAATAAGGGATATTTCCATTCAATTATTAAAGGTACATTTACATGTATATATATATATATATATTATACCGATGATATCTGCAAAAATTCTTTTCAGCCCTTTTACAAGGTAAACAACGCAAGACGCTGTTGAAACCGTATTTAACTTCTTGCTTCCATGATGTTTTGGCTCAATATAAAAGAAAACATTTCTCAAGAGAGCTATACTTTCAATAAATACATTTAATCACCCTATGTTTGTAAGAATGTCATGCAGTAAGCTGCAGCAGCTTGAGTTTCTTGGCAAAGCATTTCAATTCATGACGTCAATGTATTTCCAGGATGCCCCTCATATCAAATTATCATTATACATTGCATAGCCAAAAGCTATTGCCTTTGTTCTCACTGATATATATTTCATCTTTGGGGATTGATCTTTCCGTAAAGGGAACATCTAAGAAAATGAGTTTCCTCCCTGTATTTCCTATTTACTTTGTTTGATTTTTAGTTTACAGTTCATGCTTGTGTTTCATGCTATAGATATCTCTATATAAGACAAGAGAGCAAGATAAAAAGCTTGAATAGCTATTAAAAAGCTTTTAAAAATATTACTTAACTGTGCAGTAAGCTCTTTACAAAATAAATTTTCGACAGTTTCTTAAAAGGCTTCCAACAAAATGGTGAGCTCCAGAGCTCGAAATTCAATTCAGTGCTTCCTTCAAACTCAACAACTATTGCATAATATTCTTCTATTTTGTAGTCCTCTCTTCATAAGATGATTACTTCAACAGATCCTTGTTGTCAAGAAAAAGATGGAGCGTCAACATTTTAAGTTCAATATAGTGCTCCCTGTAAACTCATCACATCAGAAAACAACAAAGGATATTTTACGGAGCAGTAATTAATGAAATAGACTGATGGAGGTCCCAACATTATAATTCTGGAAGCAACAAAAGTTTTAACATGCCTCTCTTTAACATTATCTCTATTGTCGTAGAATAGAAGTATACTTCTTTTCTTTTAAATGAATTATTCAACTGTATCTTTGATTATTTTTTAGTAAACGGGTGAGCGTTAGAGCACTCAATTCAATGCTTACTCATAACTCATAACAAAGGGCATTAAAAGGCAGTCCTTGATGAAATACGGCAACCTACTGCACAAATTACCATTTCAAATTGGCTGGACTTTATAACACGACCGACACAGAAAGCAGTATTACGGGACTACAGGCAGACAGGGTGTGGAGAGGTGGAGAGGTGTATAGGGGAAATGAACTATTATCATCAATTACCAGGACACAGCACATTGCTTCGTTAGTCTGGCTATTTAGGCTTGTTTCGGACAATGTCACTTTCACATGTACACCTACGCTGTTTTGTGAAATACGTGCCACATCCTCTTCAAGAATTAATTTCTCTTCTCTAAATTAGCTTTTTTTGGAAATCCAGTCATTTTCAGGATCATTTTGTGTGGAGTGGAAACACACTCTCAAAAGAGTTATTAAACCACTGCTCTAGAGTGGATTCCACTATAATTTGGAGTGGATTTAACTCCAAAATGCGTTTAAAATTTCCACTCCTCTGCATTTAATAAAGGGAGTATACTATATTGCAAAGGTTGTTTCGAAAGAAGGAAAAATTAAAGCGAAAACACTTAGAAGTGTAAGCGGACTCTTAAAAGTTCATTTATACTAATTATATGTAAAAACAATGGCAAAGAAGGATATAAGCATTTAAAAGCAACACTTGCAATTTCATTCCGGAACCTTGGCACATTTAATTACTGCTTCAAAACAGAGACATCTGGAGATGTGGGGTCTAAAATTTAAGACCAGTATTTGCCTATGGCTGGATTACAAGGGAAATCTGTTTCAGACAGGCCATGAAAGATTTAAAAATAAAAGTAGGAAAGCAGGGAACAAAATGAGTGGGCAGTTTCTAGCAGCTAAAAATAAGTGGATAGAAATAGGGTAACTCACTACGGACAGTACAAAGAAATTATGACGAACCCGAAGTTGACCATATCACATGATTATTAAGGTATCACTACGTAAATATTGAGAGATAATGATGATGCTGTGATGCAAGGGTAGTAGGATGGAGTGAGTCAATTCCTCCAGGAGATGCTAGGCAAGTTTGTTTGATATCTCAGGGTATT
>JAVYIG010004885.1:0-77500 GCA_035222895.1 Strongylocentrotus droebachiensis
TGATGATATTGGCATTCATTTTCTTCATTCATTTTCTTTACTTTCCGTTGGCTTACTTTTTTCATAATAGACGGTAACATCAGGGAAATTAAATTGTTTTTGCTTGTCTCTCTCCAGCGATCTGTCTCTCTTTATGATTCTCAAGCGCTGGTGATATTGAAATTATTTTTTTCTCCATTCATTTCTTTCTTTCCGTTGGCTTACTTATTTCATAATAGACGGTAACATCAGCTATTGAATTTTTTCGCTTCTCTCGATCTCCCGCGATCTGTCTCTCTTTAAGATTCTCAAGCGCTGATGATATTGGCATTCATTTTCTTCATTCATTTTCTTTACTTTCCGTTGGCTTACTTTTTGTAATAAAGCCGGTAACATCAGCGATATTTTAATTGTTTTCCGCTTCGCTCTCTCCCGCGATCCGTCTCTCTTTATGATTCTCAAGCGCTGGTAATATTGAAATTAATATTTTTTCATTCATTTCTTTCTTTCCGTTGGCCCACTTATTTCATAATAGACGGTAACATCAGCTATTGAATTTGTTCGCTTCTCTCGATCTCCCGCGATCTCCCGCGATCTGTCTCTCTTTAAAATTCTCAAGCGCTGATGATATTGGCATTCATTTTCTTCATTCATTTTCTTTACTTTCCGTTGGCTTACTTTTTGTAATAAAGCCGGTAACATCAGCGATATTTTAATTGTTTTCGCTTAGCTCTCTATCGCCATCCGTCTCTCTTTATATTGCTCAAGCGCTATTATTGTTATATTGACATTCATTTTCTTCATTCATTTCTTTCTTTCCGTTGCTTACTTTTTGTCATGATAGACGGTAGTTACATCAGCCAAATTGAATTGTTTTCGCTTCTCTCGATCTCCTGCAATCTGTCACTCTTCATAATTCTCAAGCGATGGTGATATTGGAATTCATTTTCTTCATTCATTTTTTTTTTTCCTGTTGGCATAATTTGTGTAATGAAAGCCGGTAACAGCGATATTGAAATGTTTTTGCTTCTATCTCTCCTGCAATCTGTCTCAAGCGCTGGTGATATTGACGTTTATTTCCTTCATTCATTTCTTTCTTTCGGAATGCAACGTCTCGTAAATATGCTAATAACACTTATTGTTCGACTTGAGTTCCAAAGTTGCCAGTTGCTGGTACCACATCTAATTTACTTTTCGCAGGTCCATGCTGAAACCAATAATTATTGTCTGAATTCTAGACTAACCCAACTCTCCAAATGTACGCAAGCTCTGTTGATACAGGGATTAAGTCCTTAATAGCCTTGTATTGACAGAGGGATAAGTTCACCAGCAGATAAGGAAGGGTCTTGTTTACTTAATGATAATGACTATATCAAAGCCCAAACTAAAGTCTATGAGACAATTCACTGCATTTTCTCTAACGGAGAGTTTTCGTCATGATAGACTAATTTAATAACACATTCAAATTTATGGATGTTTCTTTCCTGGGGACCTAGTGACAAGTTATTCCATTGACCTGTTATTAATGAATGAACTACAATACTTAGAATCCAGTCTGCACTTATTATGTGTTGCTATGTCAGGCAATCCACAGACAAGTTTTCATGCCATCAAGAACAACCTTTTAAACAGTATGCATAAAATTTGAATATGTTAAGAAACGGGTCTATTCAGTATGGCCATTAAGTCATACCCTTCACATTTCTGTATGTTTTAAAACAGAGCTCAGATATGTGCGCAAATCCTGCGTTGCATGCAGTTACCATGCATTTACACCTAAACAAAAAATAGCGGCTGCTTTTCTCCGGTTTATACGTTGTATCTGAATAAACCTTAAGAGGTATCACTGTTTTTGGCTCTTTGATTTCTTTCAGCATGATGATGATGTAATGATGACGTAATGATGACGCAAAGTGTGATGCGATTCACATTTATGTATGTTTTAAAACAGAGCTCAGTGAAATTAAAGGACAAGTCCTCTGTTGTGTGCAGTTGCCATTGATTAAAGCGTAAACGAAAAACAGCTGCGTTTTTTCCCGGTTTATACGTCGTATCTGTACGCGCTTTAAGAGGTATCAGTATCGTTTGTTTTTACATTTCTTTCAGCATGGTCCTGACTTCAAGAGAGAGATTCCTGATCCCGAGACCTTCATTCACCAACCCCCTGAAGATGAAGAGCTCTTTACATTCAACATTGAGAAACCATCCAGTCAGCAGAAAGCAGGTAAGATAACAACATTATATCAATATACAGAGCTGCCAACCATTACGTTTTCCTGGAATTATCCTTTTTTTTTCTCCCAATCTACGGTAGTACGTTTTTCTTCATAAAATACTTTTTTTTTTTTGCACATCAACCAAATGCCCTAAAAATTGACCATTACTTCAATAGTAAACGAAAAAAAAAAAAAAAAATGAAAGGCGTAAATATTCTCCAAAAGAATGAAACGCTGATAAAACCAACAAAAAAAAACTGCCTACTTGTAAATAAACTTCAGCTCCTAATAGGGAAATATCAGCATGAAGAGTTACCATTTCTGCATTGGAAGGGTGTCACGCGTGGTCGTAAGTTTCGTTTTAATAAATTCCTTTTTTTGCCATCATGGTTCCTTTTTTTGGTTGTACAAGGTTGGCAGCTCTGAATCTATAGGACTGAACTTCAAAATATATGAAGATCTATTTAATTTAAATAAAAAGTGGTTAGATAACAGCGATAACAACATCGACAACCACGACAACAACATCACAATGGCAGCATCATCAACAACACCATCTCAATGATATCAGCAACATAAACAACACCAAAGTCAACAGCAACTACATTGTCAACATCAACAACACCATCAGCAACAAAAACAGCAAGGATAACATCAACGAGTGATTAGTGGTTTCTCCAATTTACACTGGAGAAACAGGTAGAACCTTCGACAACTGAATTAGAGATGAACTCAAGAATGAAGTCTCCAAGATCGCCAAAATTCCATTCATCAGAGCCAGAAAACAAAAAGTAGATAGCATCATGCACTATCTGCTATTGGAGATCATGTAGCAACAAACCACCACTCAATAAACTGGGGCAATAATAATAATAATAATAATAATAATATTATGGCTTGTTTACCCAGGCCAAGTACACAATATTGACCAAAGAGGACCACAAGATGGATACGAGAGTCTATCAACATACGAATCAACAGGGGCAACACTGTGAACAGGGAACGTGGGGCCAACATATTTTCTCCAACGTATTTAACTCCATTTCCTCGCAGCTGTCTAAGCACCATTTACGACGGCCTTAGCCTGACAAAGAACGCTATTTGCGTTGGAATTTACTCATTAAAGAATACATTTTTTTAAATGGATTGTGTAAACAGAAGTTTTCAACCATGTTATTTATGAATTTATTTCTTATTTTTTTGGTTTAGCTTCAGTCAGCCCTCGAGCAGCTTGGTCTGACCGACCAACATCTTCAGAAGATATCGATGAAGGAAAGATTAACATTGATGTAAGTATAAAGAGATCAGGCCCCTTTACATAAAACCCATAATAACCAACCATTCTTATTTTTGAGAAATAAATTCCCATTTATATAATACGTGAACTCTATATTCCTCTTAGTCTCTTACAGTGGTTATCAGAAAACGTTCCTAATTTTGTCTTAGGTGAATCTTATTTTTTTGCATAGTACGGTCAGCAGGTATGATAACCTTTTATTGAATGCCACATTTCTATAACATATTAGCTCACAGCCAATCAAATGCACCAGTTTCAGTTGTTCAGAACAATAGTTGTAATTGCTTTCACATCTTCCATAGATCAATTTAAAAGAATATTAAATCATTTGGAAGCTGTCACTAATCTACACAAAATGTGATAGTTATCTCCCAAAAACAAAAACTGACTCAAGTGCGAAAATTTCGGACTAGGAGATGTATTCTTAAATTGAAAATGTAATTCTAACGGCCTCGAGTCATTCTTATTGGCTCATACCAACAATTTTTTTTGGCAGGGTGATTAAGTATGCATTGAACTCTAATCTTTCTTTTTACAGGATCTTCCCGACCTAGAGGACATCGATGAAGACGAGATGATGTGGGCCAGAAAATCAGAAAATGTAAGCTTAAGAATTTATTAAGGAAAAATATGAAATGAAATGGTTTATGTGAAAACATGCTGTCTGTGTACTTTCTCTTTAATAATAGTAGATTAAAAAATTTAATTGTATTTCATTGCATGAATGTTTCTTGCCCTGTGCTGTAGAACCCAAGCATTTTTACTTGTTGAAAATGTTAGTTAATACTTGTGATGGAAAGTGAAATAACAGAATCGCATGGGTTTACATGAAAAATGCTGATTGTGTGCTAAAACTCTTCAATATAATGTTTAGTTATATTTCTTTGTATGAAAGTTTCTCGCCTTGTACAACCGTGGCTCTGTGTACTTTGTGAAAGAGATTTAGTATTTGTGTGAAATTTGTTATAAATGTGTGGTTTGAGATGAAACGTACCAATTTGGCAACGGGTTTAGAGATGGAGTTGAGCCACATTGGCTTTAAAGAATACAGGTCACTATCTTGAAGGAAGATTTATTGAACAGTCTAGAAGGTTTGTTCATTATAATAGATTCATCCCCTTTTGGGCCCTTTCCCTCTGATCAGAAACTACTCATTGAAGACATTACTCCAACCAAGCAAACAGTTTCCGTAGCAACGGATGACAGCAAACGCTCCTCATCAAGTCGTATTCTCATAGAAGAGTTTGAACCAGTCAAGAGTGAAGTAAGCCGGCCGACAGGGAGAGGAGATGCTATGGTGTCCCCAACGAGTATGATTGAAGATATCACATTATCCGAAGGCCCTGCTAAAGAGGTAGGTTGAGGAATTTCTTCAGTCCTTCTTTCTAGATTCTTTCTAGTCGTTCACACGTGACTTTCGTTTCCAATCCTACAGGTATAACATAATATTTTCCAACCATAACAATATACCCCTGTGTTGTTCCATATTTGATGGATGCACAACTTGGAAGGGTACCTAACATGCTGCAATATTATTGCTAGTATGAGTGTTGCATTAAAAAGATTACAGGTTTTGAAAGGTGTCATAAAGAAATAACTATCTTTACATGATTTCACAGAATTCACAGAATGATGCATGCCAAGAAACTATGCATGGACCTGTCTTGCAAGGTTAAATCAGACCCGACACTAACATGCATTCGGGACACATTGGCGCCCTATAATTCGAAGTCCAGACCCCCCCCCCCCCCCCCCAAAAAAAAAAAAAAAAAAAAAATTGTTTTTAAGTAAGGCTCATGCATATAGACTGAAACAAACTCAATCTGGACCCCCTTTCAAACAGGTTAGTGTGAAGCCCTGCACAAATCATGATGACCTTAACCCATTAGCAACTAAACCGCCCAAAAACACCCCTCCTGTTACTCACTGAACCGCCTGAAACTGCCCGTCCATTTTCAACGGGCTGTAGTATCCTTCTATGGGGTCTACCATTATAATGTTATACATGCGTAATCCTTATGATGTCTACAGTAGGATTCTGCATAGAAAAATAGCGCATGTTTCATATCATTCAAAACAATGTCAAAATGTTGAAAAGGCGCGATAGCTCAGTCGGTAGAGCAGTGATCTCGCAATCTGGTGACCTGGGTTTGAAACCAAGTCTATGCGCTAGTGCCCTTTGGTAAGGCATTAATCCTTATTACCAGGTCCTTCGAGAGAGGATCTAAAGCCATCCCATCTGGTTGCTTACTTACAAGCATTTTTGCTTTCTTAGCAGTCAGGTAAAATAACCACCACCACCACCACATTTCTTTTCTAATACCATGCCCATTTTTTTTCTTCTCTCCACAGGAGAAAAGCTTTGATCTACTCAAGGCAGAGTTCAGCGACATGGAGACGAGGTTGCCGAGAAGCTGGCAGCTGAAAGAGCAGTTCAGTGCTGCACCCAGCGGCTCCCTGGTGGAGGAGGTTGCCAAAGTGCAAGAAGCTGCACCAAGCAGACCTTTAGTGGAAGAGCTGGGGCCTGTGAGTGATGGTGATGGTGCAGTGAGGGGCTCACTGGGGCAGGAGGATGCTGACGAGGAGAGTGAAATGATTAAAGAGAGGAAAGGAGATGAATACCTCACTTCTGAACAAGGTTTGTAAAAATGACGCCTGGCTGGAATGCTCCCCAGGGAGTGGAGAATGTGCATACATTGTGTTCGGTTAAGCCTGAATCTGATGACCGGGGTAATAATATATAAATCTGTAAAGCCCTTTGAGAGGGCCTTCGGTCCTGAAAAGTGCTATATAAGAACTAGCTATTATTATTATTATTATTTTGTCACGATAAAGGCTCAATTTTTGCACTCTCGCAAACAATGCCTCCTGGTCATCCAAGCGTCAACACATACCACACAAAAATTATACCAACGGATTTGGGATAAAACACGCTTTCATAAGCTTTCATATATGATTTTTTTTTAATTTAGCAATGTTCTACGTGTAAACTTTTTTTTGACCCCCACGGAACTGGAAAAAGGAAAGGAGAAATAAAAAGCATGTTTTTAAAATAATTGTATGTGTACTGGTAATTGAATGGAAACTGCATGGAACAAAGGTCCTACGTGTATTCACTTAGCTTTAGGCTGTAAGATACTGAAATGTAAAGCATAAAGTACACTTTTCATCATCATTGGAAAAAAACTGCAGTGGTTTTGCCACTTCATATCTGAACGAGACCTCAGTTTATTGGTACATAAATTAATTGTACTGTGTAAAGAAAGGGATATATAGAAGTAAAGTAGAGTTGAACATTTGAGTTTGGGGAATTGGTACATTCTTTTCAGATCTATACAAATAAAAAAGGTAGCAAAAAATAAAAGGAAAATATTTATAGTGCCATATTGACTTACACAGCTTATCAATTTGGGCTTTGCAGATTCCTGACCTAAATCACATCCCATTATTTTTTTGGGGCACTATAACTTCTGTTTATGTTGTTCCGATTCTTACGATTATGAAGAGCTTTAGAATGTCTACAAGGCCTTTAAACAAAATGTTTTATTGCCCTTTAGGTGCCAAAACATGTGTCGGTCGGTCAGAAAAAGAAAAAAAAATTCCAATTTTTTTTCCTACTCTTTAGGCTGATATTTCTCGGTTTTGAATGGTTCAACTCATTTTTTTCCTTAAAAAACAGTAAAAAGATAAAAATTCTTTTTAAATGCCGACCGTAGATTTCTAGATTTTTTAGGCCTCATAGTTCTTTGCCTTATTGAGCCTGATAAAAACCTGATTTAAATGGTTTCCCAATTTTTTTGATTTTTCCCCAATTTGTTCCCAATTTTTTTCCCAATTTTCTTACTCGAAAGGGGGGAATGTTGTTAGATGCCGTTTTTCCCAGCGAATCCTCTTCTTTTTTTTTTTTTACTCAAGGGGGGCGTGGTTGAGGGGAAAACAAAAAAACCTATTTTTTTTTAGTGCTCGCTATCACCCCTGATGAGTTAACAATGGTTCTTTTCCTTTTCTCTTTCATTAATTGAATGATGCAGAGAGACAGAAGGAGATTGAGCAGAAGATTTGGGAGTTGGCAGCAAACGCAGGATCGACATTGGACCGGAATGAGACGGGTGGTCTCAACAGCGAACTTATGAGAACACTCAGGTCAAAATACCAGGGCATGGGACCTTAAGGTGTCTTAATGGAGACTTGGGGCCTTTAGGTGTCTTAATGGATGGAGGATTCCCACTCCAGAGTTTTTTTGTCTCGGAACTGGCTCTATTACAGTCAAACCTGTCTACAGCGACTGCCCAAGGGAAACACAAAAAGTAGTCTTTGTAGACCGGTTCCTTTAGTACATGTTTCAATGAGAAATCGGTTTCAAGAGAAACAAAAAATGTGGTCCTTGTAGACAGGTGGTCACTAAAGCAGGTTAGCCAACGTATGAGAACTCTCAGGTCAAGATAACAGGGCATGGGTCCTTAGGGTGTCACCATTAATAGATGATGCGGACAGAGATTTTTTGTCTAGGAACTGGCTCTATTACCAACATTGCATTGTTTTTAACCTGGGCCCCATATTACAAAGAGTTAATATCAATAGCAACTTATTTGCGATTGATATTAATCTCAACTTTGTACATGAGAGATAGGAGATTGCGAAGTTGTGATTGATTGGAGGACTTGCGATGGATTTGGATCAATCGCAACTCTTTGTAAGACGGGGCCCAGGTATAGAATTTGAAGACATTGAAAATGGATGAGAGAAGATACTGCAAGATATTGACGATACACATCGGTAACAGCAGACATCGGTACCACTGGTTCAGCTTGGCTTCGGAACCAAGTCTAAACCTTTAGGATGTAGTTC
Source organism: Strongylocentrotus droebachiensis (assembly GCA_035222895.1). Taxonomy (NCBI): domain Eukaryota; kingdom Metazoa; phylum Echinodermata; class Echinoidea; order Camarodonta; family Strongylocentrotidae; genus Strongylocentrotus; species Strongylocentrotus droebachiensis. The sequence continues at coordinate 8,341 of JAVYIG010004885.1, forward strand.
CGCATGGAAGAAACTCCAGAGAGCAGATTGACAGCGTGCATTTGTAATCCGGTGCCAGGACATGGATCTTTAGGTTGTAGTACTAGATGTAGTATATGGGTAAAGTCTCTCACTTTGGAATATCTTCACTACTGAGAGCATAGTCTCTGAAGGATTTATTGCTTGTAACTTGCTTCAGTAACATGCAATGATGCAATGGCAGTATGGGCAAGCTTCATGCATATAACCTTTCAAAAACAAATTGTAGAGTAACCATCTGATGGAGACAGCACCGCGGACAGCTTTGACAATAGGCCTGTTTTCATCAGCTCAAGTTTGCCAAATAACCCGCTAGTTTAACTATCCCGATCGCAAATTATCCAGCTAATTTGCGTTTTCATCAGCCCGCAGTTGCAATTAGCGGGATATTTGGCCAAGAAAATATCCCGAGAAATCTTGATCTTGTTTCCAAAATATCCCGCTATTTGGGAAATAGCAGGCTAATTTGCAACTGTCCGAGCTAGTTTGTGATATCCCCGAGTCTGAAAATAGCAGGTTATTTGGCAAACTCGAGCTAATGAAGTTAGGGTAAGTGCTTTCTTTTGAAAGTGGTGTCAGGAGTGGGATTTCAAAATATGATTTGCTCTGACCTTTCACCTTGACCTTGACCTTTTGCCCTGCTGACCTCAACTGACATTCCTGAAAATCCACTCCTGTTCTGTGACATGATCCCAGTATGATGCAACTCTCCAATGTTTTAATTAAATGTAACGTGAAAAATGACACCAACAAAATATCCCTCTGCCACATTCCATTATATATCAGCAGATAAATATACAGAAGACTTGAAGATCATTAACTGTTTTCCAGTGCTTGCTAGAGTAATCTATAACGCTGATAAAAGGGTCGCCATAGAACTACTCAAGACTGCAGATGAGTTATTTGCAAAGCCATTGTTGCACAAAGCAATCCTTCCAACAATTGGTGCATATTGTTTTGTGCAAAATTGCATGTTTGGCAAACAAGTGATTGTGCAGAGAGAGAGACGAGGAGAGCAACCAAAGTGTTAAATGGAGCTTCTTTCACCAATTATCTATTCCCCCCTCAAGGACATACTCCAAAATAATATTTCTCATCCTAAGGGAAGTGCAGTGGGGATAAAGTAAATATCTTTGTAATAAATTGTTGCTTGAAGCTAGCTTTCTAGAGTGGGTACTAAAACTAAGACTTTCCCTGTTTCCTTAAAGCCCCACTGTCCTACTTGTAGCTACTTGCTCCCTCTATATAGAAAACTTCCCCAATCGGTGCCTGTTGGTCCCCCATGATCCCCTATTTCTTATGTTATTTGAGAGCTGAGTTAATGAGATATATAGCCACCTGTCAGTGACCTCGCTGTGTGGTCTAATTCCTTCTGGCCCAGTAGTATTGACGGTCTTTAAAATGTGATTATCTCATTTGACAGAGGGATTTGGTAATCGGAAGGCACAACATGAATTTTCTCTTTCCGTCCCCGTATCCATTCAAGCTACACGTATGTATTCAGATGTGTGAAAGTGTACACTTTACATTAGTTCATTACAGTCCATGGTAGCATTCCAGGAAGCGGTCTTAAGTACAAATTTGCAGACAACCCTTTGAAGTGCATGTACTGAATTTAACACGTTTTTCAATGGGATATCGGTGAACTTGTACTTATGATGGTTATGGGACGCTACCCTTGTTTAATTTATGTATAACATTTTCTGTTGCTTGTTGAGAAAATGCTTTTTTCCTAGCAAAATTAGCATATTTGTGCATGTCAATATCATAAATACTTTGTGTGTATTATTATTTACATTGTATTTATCAAATGGAAATGATTAAGATTGTATTATGTGTATATAGCGTAATATATTCAAAATTGACATATTTGTGTATGTCAATATCGGGCAGATTACTTTGTGTGTATTATTATTTACATCATATTTATCAAATGGAAATGATTAAGCTTGTATTATGTGTATATAGCGTTGGATAACATCATCTTTATACTCTTTCTGTTGCAGGATAACAGAAACTGTTCTTTATATAAAAATTTGCCTTGAAAAGTGTTTTTGAAGATTAGAAAACTGTATTTTGTATCATTATTCATACTCTGTACATATATGTCTCAGGTATCTTAACCATTGCTAGTGGCATGAAAATATGCATCTTGAATGCACAAGGCATGATAGTTTGAATTTAAATTTAAGTTCTTATCTGAATGAAAGTTTAATTAATATTAAGCCTTATCAAGACAATAAATATATTTAAAAAATCCATTTTGTATGAAGTTGGATCTACGTCTGTGTGAAAAAAGATGATCTTCAACATTTATATATTGCACATTGCTGATGCTACTTCATGAAAGTATCATTTGCTAAACTACGTAACTAACTCACTACAGTATAAGAAATACATTACATACATTTGATCGAAATACACACTGTTGAATATAAAGTTGGAATAGTTTTTCTTTACCAGGGCCCTGTTTCATAATACAGTCAAACCTGCTTTAGTGACCACCTGTCTACAAAGGCCACATTTGTTGTTGCCCTTGAAAATGGTTTCTCATTGAATCATGTACTAAAGGAACCTGTCTACAAAGACCACCTGTCTACAAAGGCCACTTTTTGTGTTTCCCTTGGGCGGTCGCTATAGACAGGTTTGACTGTACTCGTTATCAATAACAAATGTTAGATTTCTATGACAAATTCGCTGTCGGCCTATCAAATGCCACGATTTTGGTAGCTTATAACAGTTATTGTAACTTGTCATTGATCACAAGTTTTATGAAACAGGGTCTAGCTTCATCGAATGATTGTGACAATAATTATGATTAATTCTTGATGTGTAAAGTTTACATCTTCTCTCAGAACTTTATTGATCAATCTAAAGAGTCATAGAGATGGGTCACTAAATCTGTGACCAGATAGAAACTTTATCCACCAATCATAAATCGTTTTGTCACAATCATTTCATGAAAAGAGGTGAAGAAAGATTATTCCAACCATGTATATTTTCACCTTAGTGGCGTGTCTTTCTCTACCTTGATTTACCTTGATGTTGGGCTTCAAGTATAATTACTTATATGCCCCTCTGCAGCAGGATTAATGTCTGTATGTACTGGGGATCGCACCTACGTCGGAGCTTCGGACAGTAATAGCAAGGAAACATTTCTTTAGGATTGTACTTGTCATATTTAGCTCTCCATGCTTGTGCTCTAATTTCATAACCGTGACTGTCATAGAAACAAGGTACACATAGTCATATTATTTTTTAACATAGGAATTTTTTAATTGACATTGCTTCACTATTTAAAACAAACATCACAATACCTTAAGTTTGGCCCTTCAGGCTGGCCACCATAGCATTAGTAACAACAATGAGTGAGTTAGCAGACGGATTTTGTCTCGTTTTATTATAAGTTAACATTACGTGTTTGCACGATAATATAAATTCAGTATTTATAATCCAGTTCTTTTTCAGTAACCCTTTGTTAGGCAATAGAAAACGGCTAATTGATATCTGTAACAACTCTCTACATCCTAGCGATAATACACAGCTAACATACAACCTATTCACTATAGTATACCTCTTAATTTTTTTCTCAATTTTTCTCCAATTTTTCTTTCGTCAAAAGTGCGCGATTAGACTCAATGGTAAATACAGATGAAATGAGAAAAGAAGTCCATATATCAACAGTGAAACGTTTTCAGGCAGAACAAAAAAAAATCGACATGAAATGTTTATGAACAATATACATACATATTCCTTAATGTATAACTTGGTTTCTTTTTTGTAATATATATATTTATATATCACAACGATGTTGGTCTTTTAAAAATTAAAGTTAAATGATACATACTGACTATATTGCAATGTACTGTAAGTAAGCAAGCTATATACTGTGTAAACCTATCCTTGTCGTAAGTTGGTCTCTGACTTCTGTACGATTCCCATCATAAGGCAAGGAAAGGGTTAAATAGCATTTCCTAACGACTACATCTAGATAGCGCGACTACTAGAGACTACCACATACAACACTAACTTTACCACGGTACACTATGGCAGTCCAGCACATCATATGATACATTTATGTACATCGTTTACACAGCATTAGTCAATTAATAAATAAGAATTGCAGTTGCAAAAGGATTCAAATGCCACTGGCCATTATCCACACCACGCTGCAGGCTGCATGGAGATACGCTGCAGGCTGCATGGAGATGCACTGCCTTGTGAGCGAGCTTTTTTCATCAAAAGCAGGCTTAATTGGAGATAACCCCTTTTAGCGCTGTCAACGGAGTAACACCATGGTGAGGAGTAACGACCATGTGGCATTAAAACCTTTATGTAACTCAACTCTTTTCCCTTTTTTCCACGTGTCTCAAATGCTTTATCTTGCGTCTATATATAGATATATCTTTAGTGCTATTAAAATAAGACTTGGTAATAATAAAGAACAAAAGAAAGAACGTAAACGAAAGTTTCTAAAAGTTAAACTTAACTGCAAAAATGGTGACAAAATGAACGACACATTTAGTTCCATTCTGTAAAGTGTGCAGCAATTGGAAATCTCATTAATGGCACAACTACAGCCACAGATTATTCTACTTTTTTCCCCATTATCGCATATGTTGATAGATTAATTTCAGGAACAATAAATTGAGAAAAATAAAAGAGAGAAATGTGTTCTTAAAAGATATTGATGCATCAGAAAATTGCCTCTTGGTAATATCATGAATTGGTATTTTCCTGATTTTAAATGGTTTTAATCACGTTCAAAGCTCATTCCAATGTCATCTTAAATTAAAACTATTACCTTTTTCTTTTATAATATGTCAGTCACTGTTATACATGCAATGGCTTAACTTTGAATTAATTACTTGGTCATCAGTTAACTCGACAGCTGTTAAACCGCTACTAAGACATTTCTAACCTTAGACCCTTTAGAAAAATTATACAGTATCTAATATTTATAACAAAACATTATAATACAATATTAAATAATACTTATCTGTAGCCCTCTCTAGCCCTCTCTCGCCCACGTTCACACTCAAATGGCCATTCACATCACCCATGATCCATCACGAGCTCACTCACATTCAAACGACTTTAAAGTTAGTAGTTACATTATTCATATCCGTTCGGTATAAATAAGTGATGAGTCGGGTAAAGGTATATACACATATCAATCAGGTTGCATGCAACAAAAGCAAAATACAAAATACATGTAAGAATATCCACAGAAGAATATGCCCTTACACAAAACATAAAGCACTTTTAACATACACCGTTTTAACACCGAGTAATGTTGATATACCGAATGCGAATTCTAATCGTAACGGTACATAACACTTGAGGCCAGGTTGAATGTTACGTCACGTTTAAATCACTCTCACTCCTAAACGATAGAGAGTCCCGAAGTGTGACGTCATAATGGCCAAGCCGGAAATGTTACTGGGTCCTAACAATTTTGCGCCAAACAACGTCGCGGCGATCACACGATCTCCAAACACTGAATTTGCCTTGCTCCAGCCCGTTGCTTGAATGATTTCGCGGTGAACCTCATGCGCAGGCTCTGTTGTTTGGAACCAGTATTCATCGACGACATTTAAACCAACATGGCGTTAGCACTTCAGTACTCTTTAGACCCTCGTTATGGCAAGCTTTGGTCGTTAATACGGTTATGACACGGAAATAGAAATGAAATTGAAGACGGAAGTACGGTGATAAGTATAAAAAGTAAAATATAAACATAAAACACAATATGAGACGCTTAAAACAACGGAAGCAACTTGCGTGGCAACGTGGTACTTTCATATGCATAGCAGTTTGGTTTTCTTCTTTTGTCTTTCTCTATGTTCTGACCACCTAATGTGTATTACAATAAAATTCTATAATTATAGTAATATTAGGTCTGATGACAATTTTTGTTGAAAATTTCTGATTTTTGTTCACATTTGAAACGGAATATACAGCGGGCGTTGTGAGTAACACTGAACAATTTGTTATCGTTTAAAAAAAAAACGTTTAGAAGTGGTCCCTATACAGAATACTATTAACCAACCCAATAAAGGCATAATCGCGGCTTTCGTAAAAGGATTAACATTTCGTTATTACTAGCCCAAATGACATATTACTTCACATAGCTTGTACATGTAATATCTAGTGTTGATGTTAAGTTTCTAAATATGCAGAACGAATTACCAAATGTGTGTACACAGTAGGATGTTATATATGCTTGCTACTTATGTTGGATATAGCTTATATAGCTCGTAGATCAAGGAGAATCTCTTTTTTTGGAGAATGATAGAATAACATTTCTCAGGTTTGAGGGTTGTTTCTAGCTGGTTAAACTACGATTTTTCCCTCACAAAAATGGCTCGTAAACAATGATATCGCCGTTTCATTAAAAAATATCGAAAAGATGTCCTTATTTGCTAATAAGCGGGGGGTGTCTGCTATTTGTGGGGAGACTCTGGTTATATTCTCTTGTTATAATGTCATAAAAATCTAAACGTATATTTTTAGCACCAGTCGTGATGTTACTTGAAAAAGTAGTAGGGTATAATTATAATGATAAGTAGGCCTATACTGGGTGTCATAAATATGATTTATGTGGTACATGTACATCAATTAACAGACTTCTGCTTGGTAAAAATGACGTTTAGTCTAACATTATGACAATCTTAACAGTTATTAACAATTATCTTAGCTTAGTATGCTAGGAAATACCACGACTAGTTAATATTACGTTCGATATCATCCGTATATTCTCCCTAAACCTCCTAATTTCAATGTTTATATGTTTGAATATATTTGTCAAACAAAAAGAAGATTAAAAAAAGTGAATAAAAGAATATGTACACCGGAAGCCGTAAAATGAAGAAACACATTTTGGTTTTACCATTACCATTGTAAACCAAACACAAGGCACCATTCCTGTCGTTAATGAAAAAAAAAATACAAAAACGATCACTTTCTAGCAGAATATTCTCACTGTAAAAACTCCAAACATTCTGACTAATGCTTTTTTCTCCACGTTTATCACAAGTCTATGAAAACCTTTGCAAAGCTATCTATTTCTCCTTTTTGTGTTTTATGTTTAGTATCCTACTTAGGAAAATGGGTATAGGCCTAGTCTTTGTTGTAAAAAACTCACAGAAAATTGGAAGAAAAGAATTAAAGCCAGGCAAACTGAACTTTATCAACAACAATTTTGTTTATAATTTGTATTATCTACAGAAAGATCTGACGATTTCCCATTCACAAACAGCAAAATGGTATGGCATAATTATCTTTCCATTTGTCATTAGCGTAGTTTAGGCAATTTGCTTCATGATCGTGTCAAAATCAATATACTCTTCTATTACGAGTCTAACGCCCGATGCACACGAGTTGTCTCTTTGATGACGCAAGGTTGCGTCACCGATTATCGTGGTTTTAACGCACCGTGTGAGGCGCTAGCTTACAGCATGTGCATGGAAAGTGAACAGCGCAAACGTTACGTTTAGTTCCTGGCGTATGAGCTAATTGCCATTGCAGGTTCGACTGACGCAAACGAAATGACGCCTGGTGTGCAATGGACAAAAGATCAAGAATTAACCCCCTGTAATGACGTAACAAAGGGAGGGGTGACGAAGTGTGCGTTTACACACGACGAACATGAGAAATCTGCGTTCACATCAAGACACATGTAATTCTCTCTTGCCACTTATCTACTTGTGGGAAACGTAACTTAATAACTACATCATACAGCGGTGATAGAGAACTATATACGTTAAAAGTAAGAACGCATCATTTAAATATCATCAATAAACAAGTAACGCTCTCCAAGCAAACAAATCAAACATCGGGTATGTGTTTGAAAAAATGTCCAATTTGATAAAACTTTCTCTTTCTCTCTCTCTAATCAATTTCCCTTCTTGCTTGAAGAAATCCTATTCTGCTGTTTCAGTGGCAGCGCCTTCTTCGGCGGGTTTCTCATCTGAGGCGGGTTTGTCCTCTGATGCCGCTTCCTCCTTCTTTTCCTCGGCCTTCTCTTCGGCCTTTTCCGGTTCAGCTTCCCCGTTCTCGGCAGGTTCCTCCTCTTCGGGCTTGGCCTCTCCTTCCTCTTCTTTGTTCTCCTCTTCTCCTTCTGCCTTGCCGTCCTTCTTCTCCTTCTTATCCTGCCCCGTCAACTTCTTCCAGTACTGTGGGAAGAAAGTGAATTGGTGAGAATATTGAATGGAAACCATTAAAAGGAAGGTGAAGTTCTGGGAAATGTGTAAAATGAAGTTATGAGATTTTTCATTCTATATAACGTTAGTGTCGAGGAGTTTCATACAAAGTTGTCCCCTGAAAAAAGATTGCTCTTCAAATGCCCTCGTATTCAAGATATGGCAAGGAACAGCTAAGGATGTGGACAGCATTTATTTGCCACATGTTGTATAGTCCCATAGACATGTCTGTAAACAGTGGTCTGCCACAGGCGACTTTTGTTACAATCATGTATGCAAAATATAGCCTACACTCAAACTTTGTGGTAGTTGAGGGTTCCAGCACCAGGCAAAGTCACCACAAAAGAAGGTTATGGGTATGAGCAACAAAGGAAGAAGAGAGAGGGAGATTAAGATAGATGGGTAGAGAGAGAGAGAGATGGGGGTGGGAGTAAGCAGTAGAGAGCTACACAGAAAGAGAATGAACAAGAGGGAAAAGGAGAAGACAAGTGCGAAATATCGTCAGGGTCCCGTTGCATAAAACTAGTCACTAACTTAGCCATCAATGGTAACTTCCGTGGAATACTTGATTTTGATTGGCTGTTGAGCAATGTTACCATATATGGTAGTCACCATTAATAACAGAGTTTTATGCAACAGGTCCCTGCACGCTATTTTCATAAACTTTACCGTGTTGATGTCGTCATAAAGCGATACTGGGTAGCCGACCGTGACCTTGTTGACCATCATCTTGGGCATCCATCCTTTGAGATTGACCTGACCTACCCAGGTCACGTGGGTCGCGACCTCATCGCCCTCCTTAGGTCTGATCACAATGCCCATTACACCGACATCAGCCCTGCAAAGACAAGCATCATGTGAGAGGCAGGCTAATTAGTATTCCATATTTTACAAGTTGATATTTGTTACGATTAAAAACCTTAAAGGCATAGTTTAACAATGTTAAATCTGAGATACATGGCCCTACGTATTATCATGTGTCTGTGATGTGGTGTAATATTGAAGCCCTAAAAAAAATGCGCTTCAAAACGATCATGAAGTGCCTCAAAAAAAAAAAAATCTTTAAGTGACCGGTTTTACTATACTCATTTCCCCCAATAGACTGTAGTGTTATACAAACAGTTGGGATAACAGTTTTTAAAATTTCGTATTCCAATCATAAAGATATTGATAATCAGACAGGCGATTGGTTTGTAAAATTTGTGGGATTCCTGAGTGACTTAAAGGTTTATAATTATGATTCTAGCATGAGCTAACTCCAGGATTTTGTTTAGAATCTGAGAAAAAGATACCCAATCCCTTTAAAATGTTTCCTTTGTTGTTCCTTTTTTTGCTAATATTATGACACTCCCACACGCATTTTATAATTATATATCCAGTTAAAAATGTACGTGTCCCGTATTTTAATTGGTGGTTTTCTCCGGTGATTTAGTATGGTATTTACATCATTTCCTGATACTATCTTGAATACGTAAGCTGAAACTTTGTGTACAAATACAAATCTTATGTGTTTTGTTTTTGCTCTATGCTGTTTTATGGCTATCAGAGAAGCCCTATGTTTACTATTACAAATCCGATTACAAATATCACTTGCTATTTGTTTTGGGGTGATTTGTTCGTGAAATTTGATAGTATTTTTTGTACTTTTATGTTGTTTGCTGGTAATATATCATGTGTACAAGACAGACCTTATAAATGTCAATCATTACAAATATCATGTTTCTTATTAAAGCATTATGTCCTCACTCCTCATCTGATTGGTGGTTTGGTCAGATGATAGAAATATTTGTTAAGAATGGTGTTGCAGAGTACGTCATTAGTTGATACTCTCTTATGTCTAAGGGTTAAACGTATGTCTTCCTGACAAAACCTACGTCTACCACGACAAACATTATGGTACTACCAGTTAAACCTTATGTTTACCAATACAAATCTTATGTGTCCTTTAGGTAATGAGATATTTAATGTCTTATATATATATATATATACCATTACCAAACTTATGTATCCATTTTGTTAGGTCGTGGTTCATATTGTGATAATAAATGTCGTGTATCTACCAATACAAATCTTATGTGTTTATTGTGTATAGGGTTGTTCATATGGTGATGTTTAATGTCTATATTATATTTACCACTACAAGCCATGTGAGCATATTTCGTAAGGTCGTGGTTCATATTGTGATAATAAATGTCTTATATCTACCATTACAAACCTTATGAGCCTGTTTCGTTAAGTGGTAGTTCATATTGTGATAATAAATGTTTTGTATCTACCACTACACACCTTATGTATCCATTTTGTGAGGTGGTTGTTCATGTTGTCATAAAAGATGTCTTGTGCTACAAACCTTATGAGCCTATCTCGCAGGTGGTTGTTCATATTGTGATATGTAATGTCTTATATCTACCATTACAAACCTTATGTATCCATGTTGTTAGGTCGTGGTTCATATTGTGATAATAAATGTCTTATATCTACCATTACAAACCTTATGAGCCTGTTTCGTTAAGTGGTAGTTCATATTGTGATAATAAATGTTTTGTATCTACCACTACACACCTTATGTATCCATTTTGTGAGGTGGTTGTTCATGTTGTCATAATAGATGTCTTGTGCTACAAACCTTATGAGCCTATCTCGTTAGGCAGTTGTTCATATTGTGATATGTAATGTCTTATATCTACCATTACAAACCTTATGTATCCATGTTGTTAGGTGGTTTTTCATGTTGTCATAATAGATGTCTTGTGCTACAAACCTTATGAGCCTATCTCGTTAGGTAGTTGTTCATATTGTGATATGTAATGTCTTATATCTACCATTACAAACCTTATGTATCCATGTTGTTAGGTGGTTTTTCATGTTGTCATAATAGATGTCTTGTGCTACAAACCTTATGAGCCTATCTCGTTAGGTAGTTGTTCATATTGTGATAGTTAGTGTCTCATATCTGCCACTACAAACCTTATGTGTCCCTTGCTAGTAGGTGGTTTGCTCGGGTGATTGCAGCTCTTGTAGAGGATGGTATGGCGGATGGGTTCTTCATCTGATCTTACTACGCAGCATTGGACAACATCACGATCATCGCAGGCGGTTGGCATCTTGAATACTCTGCAAGGCGATAATTAGGATGAAAGACTTATACATCAGCAAATATCAATTAGCATTTGTGAAAGAATCAAACACTTATGAGAAACACATCTACTAAGGAACGCGATGATGTATTTCAAGCTCGGAGACGGTATCAACACAAATTACCAAGCAACAAATATTGTTAAAAAATAATTAAACGGAGGAAGCTAAACAGTGACACAACTTTTGCTTAGTGTATTTGCAGCGTCAACAAATGAAATAAACAAAAAGTAAACTCGAAAAATAATCGAAAATTCGCAGACAAAAAAAAAAAAAACATTTGGGAAAACTGAGAGTGCATGAGGAGGGGGTGGGGGGGGGGGGAGCGAGTGCCCCCTCGGTTGCCGTAATGTAAATTGGTTATTAGGGACTTTTAGATTTCCACGTCGACATAGTGGACTGCTACGTGTGACGTCCTCATCAGGCACTGACAGTGCCTTCAAAGGAAGTCACAGCGCCTTTAATGGACGTCACACGTAGCAGTCCACTATGTCGGCGTGCAAATCCAAAAGTACCTCCATATTAATGATAATGAAGCCGGCGTCGGATCGTAAAAACAACGTCAAATTAAACATGTTCAGCTTGGACAGTGGCCAAGCATGTTGTTTTCAAACGCAAGCGGAGTTACGTGGGAGACAGGATGGGTTCGAGTGCCTCACAAATAATACACTTCACAATCGTCACAACTAAAATAGACAATCGCTCTCAGATTTTGTCCTTGAAATGGTTCAGGTTTTTGACAGAAAAACGCTTGAAGTACTTGGTCAATGTTTTTAAAAATCAAGGAAACTGTCTGTATAATAATTTATCCATATCATACTATTAATGACGATTGAGTGGTTCGAATAAATCAAACAAAAACATGCCTAAATCAATAATGTTTGCACTGTAGGTACTGACACTTGATTCATCTGTATGACGTCACGTTATGGAAAGATGAATAAACCACTGTAAATTGTGTCAATTACCAACCATAATTGAATGCCTGAAATAACCAAGGAGTGGTCGTCTAATTGGGATTCAATAGTGTTTGCAACCGTAGTATAGGCGTATCCAATACATTTAAAATTTAGAAACCAAACACAATATATATATTCGTTTAAAGATATTGATAAAGGGAAAAGAGGTGGGAGTGGGTCCTGTTCTTACAGTAGATCTAAGCTTTGGCAGTAAAATATGATTTAATTTTCGTCGGTAACTCCAAAAAAGGCGGAGGGGTTAAGGGGGAGGGGGGGGGGGGGGTGGAACCGCACAATGCTAGAAAACGCAATAACAACAGTCAAACGCCTCTTCGTACATGACATGTAGTAAGTAGATTGGTAATATAATTAAAACAATTCTTCCTGATTTGTCAGACTGATGTTTCCTCGCCAATGATATACGTAATTAATAAAATGATTATGTTCTTTTTTCTTTCTTCTTGTCAAACATATGTATACACTGTATCGAGGAGTGACTGCTAATATCTTTAAGAGGCCATTGAAGCTAAATAAACAGTGTGCTCCTGGAATATGATACATAATGTACGCTACGTAAACTTGTTTTTTCTATGCGCATGTAAATACGGAAACAGTCAAACTGTAGACATACACATATGTTTCAGCTCTTGAATGTAGCTAAATAACAAACCGTTAAGTGTCAAGTTAACACTCAGCAATATGTCATTTTCGTTATGTTATCAAATTTGATGCACAAATCTTTGTTCAGTGCCTAGTTTATGTACATTATTGCATTTACTTGTTACGAAAAATTGTACTTCAATATTTAGACAGCGAATTAGATATATTACGCGTTGATACGTAGGCAAACCCACGATATTTGTCTTACCAAAGCAACCATTAATGTATGCAATACGTTTTCTTAATATCGAAATACAATTATTCGTTACAAGTGAATTAAATAATTTGTAACGAATTAAGCAATTTGTACATTCAATTTGATTACCCTATGAAAATGGCCTATTAGAATATAGCAATTACTGAGTCCCAGTGACTTCATGCAAAATATATGTTTACCAATCTTATGCATAGGCCTACTTATTGAAGAAAAAAAATATGTTGGCAACTGAAAAGATTGCCAAGGGGTTGCCAGACATAGCAATATCTAGTGTATGGAAAGCGGATTCTATCTAAAGTGATGCCAGTATGTATTGCAGGTATATTTCATGGTTCGTAACCAGAGGTTCTACAGAGGATCATGCATTATTTTTAAATACATGAGTAACCAGAGGGTGTTTCACAAAGACTAAGATCGACTTTAAGTTGGACTTAACTATGGCAGGCTGTTCATGCCACTGTTTTGCTCACACCATTTCACTGTCATTGGTCTCTGATTGGACGTGCAAATCATAGCCCTAAATCTACAGAATTTACAATTTTGGATAATTAATTCGTCCTTGTTTTCACGAAGTGACGGTAGCGAGGAAAATCGTCACGCAAAGTGAATGCAATTTTTTTCCACTACCGTCACTTCGTGAAAACATAATAATAATTATTATTGAAGGTAAATATAACATCTAAATATCATAATGGTGAGAGCAACTAGTGGCATGAACGGCCTGTCATAGTTAAGTCCAACTTGAAGTCGATCTTAGTCTTTGTGAAACACTCCCCAGGTCTATTGAAAACCTACAGATAATAGTCTGACCTATAAGACTACGCGCCAGCTGCTAAAATGGCGTACAATGGAACTTCTTATCCTGTTTGTTTTCTAAACATTCACCACACAAAAGAACGGGGAAATCACATCCACAGGCTTGTATCAAATTCCATCAATATTGCCAGCCCTAACCGACTTTCGTTTCTTAAGGTATCTGCAACCGACCCCGGTGGAATGCGAACCTTGAACTCACAGTGAAAAGAAAAGAGTCTGTCCCGCCATTTTAATATATTTTTAATGCACGCCCTGTCAAATAATTATGAACACTCGGGCCAGCACGGGAGACCAAACCCCTCCCCTGCATGCTTGGTGGATGGAACGAGTGGTTTGCGTGTAATGAGCCGCGATTCTTGCAGGGGCCGAGTACGGGTGCACTGGGTACATCTGTGAATGACCGCTAGTACGATATTGCAGCCTTAAAGAGAAAGCTAAGTTCATAAAGTTGAAAAGTTATGTGTGAGTTTTCTCATACTTTTTATGCTAGTAGTGGATGAGCTTCAATATTTAAAAAAAGGTCCCCAGGAAACGATTACTATTAAAGTTGAGTTGTGAAAGGACAACAATAATAATTGAGCTTTCTCATAATTTGTATGACATTGTGGAAATAAATATTACAGAGTATGAAAATCCCCTTGCAAAGAATTGCACTTTAAATTTATTGATTTTCGGAATATGACACGAAACTTGTTACCAATGTGAGTTAGTTCGACATACTCTTTTCTGTGTATACAGGGCTTCAGTGTAGGTGATTTTCGGCAAGGAGACAATTTCTCAACAATTTGATGATTATAAAATATCACAGCACTACACTCTTGTACTACATGATCAACCTTTCCCAATACGTTCAAAGACGTATTTCTTTAACAATGAAATGGCATGGCCATGGCCCCGTTTCATGAAGAGTTGCGATTGATCCGAATCAATCGCAAGTCTTCCAATCAATCACAAGTTTGCAGTCCCTATCTCTTATGTACATAGTTGCGATTAATCGCATTTGTTTGTTAGACGGGGCCCCAAAACCCAACTTTATCTTTAATTAATCCGAACATTGGCTGTACATCCCATCTCTCTCCCTTCCTCCTCCCTTTCCATTGAAAGCCGACTTATTTTCGCGGTTTAGGGCAGAACAATCGTTAAAATAAAATGGCCAAAATAATTTTCACAAAGCTTTGCCTTTATGATATCTTGTTACGTTTCCTCCACGACTCGATGTCGTATAATCATATGTGTGTATGATCATACGCAGTGAACTTTCAAAAATGAGATCTATAGAGCGGATCTACGGTAACTTACCACAACAAATGTTTCATTCTCTTTGCATTAACCCACCCAGGACAATTTTATTTCTTCTGTGGTTTGATTCAATCACTTATGAGTCAGACCCCGATGGAATAATACCGCATGCATTATCA
Source organism: Strongylocentrotus droebachiensis (assembly GCA_035222895.1). NCBI lineage: Eukaryota > Metazoa > Echinodermata > Echinoidea > Camarodonta > Strongylocentrotidae > Strongylocentrotus > Strongylocentrotus droebachiensis. The sequence goes on from JAVYIG010004885.1 coordinate 23,768, forward strand.
GAACAAAAGTATATCTGCACATGGTGTGTTCAGTCTTGTGCAGCAACCATGGGGTTCAACGTCAGACGTTCTTTAATGGTTTAAAGAACAAAATAAATAATAAAAACATTAATAATAGTGAAAATCATAATATCAAAGATTATATGAATAACAGTAATCATTAGTAAAGATAATAAGAATATTCTTTATTAAGAAGCGACTGCAGCCTGTAAACATCGAAAGGAGGTTGAGGCAGGAGCTGTGGATGGGATGGGGGACAGGTAAAGGTGGAGGGGGGGGGGGGGGGGAGGAGCACTTACGTGTAGATGACTTTGAAGTCTTCCTTCTCTTCCAAAACCTCGAATGTTGGCGACTTCTTGTTCCACTTCCGCCTCTGTTCGGGATCGGTGAAGAATTCAAGCACTGCAGAAAAAAAAATCGAAAAGATATGAATTATTAAGGGAATCTGTGAGACGTAAATAATAGATATTTTTCATACATATATATTTCACAGTGAATATGCAAGGCGCCTACTTAATACTAGTTTTACCCAGTCGGTTAATCAATGGACTTTTTTTGTTGAAGTTCTTTGGAACAATTTCCTTAGGATATTTTTGAAGGCGCATTGAGCATCACTGGAAATGTGTGCCTTATATCTTCATCTTTTAAAAAAAATCTCAGCTGGCCTAAAGCAATGAAAGCATTTTAGGAATAATCTTGACGTATTAACATGACTTTCGTCATGATATTATAATCATATGTGTTGTATGCAATGTATTATTAAATTCCGTTAAAAGAAAAAAAGAGAAAAATCAAGCTAAAAATCGTCTGCGGTTTCAAGCACTTTTCTACGAACTCGCTAATAGAAAATCGATTATTCAAAGCAACTTGTCTCTTTGCAGACAAACTGAAATAACCACTAAAAAGCTGCGAGTTCTGAAGATATTTCCGCTTGCAATTTTGTTTTCCTTGCTAATGCAGAACTACTCAATAGCAACCAATGATTGATATTGTGGTAACCGAAAAACGAACTGTGAATTTGTGATAGTTATATAAAATATATGATATTAATTTTAACGTGATTTGCAATCCGTTATATAATTTTGCTTAACATTATGATACCAATATAATTTGTGTCATTATTAATCATTGTAATATCATACCAAATTTCGGAAAAGAAGAAGAAAAAAAAGGGGTAAAACCTAAACACGACATTTTTTGGCTCCCTAGATCCTGTCCTGGCGAGAGATATATAGTAACAGTATAATATCGTATACGTTATTTGTTCAATACATGTTTTCACACAAATTTGATAATTAATAAATAAATAATAATAAAAAAGAAATAAATCACATACCTTTGTCCACTGGGATGCCGGTGAAGTCCATTGAGGCCTGTGATAATGATAGATAGATAGTAGGATAGATAGATAGATAGGCAGAGTAGAGAGATAGAGAAAGAAATGTAGATAAATAGATAGATAGAGAAAAGAGAGAGAGAAGATGAAGGGGAAGAGAGAAAGGGAGAACGAGAGAGATAGAGAGAGGGAGAGAGAGAGATAAAAACGTTATTCAATACACCATTTTTGAGGGATTAAACATTGATTATAAAGCAATCTAAACCGTATACCAGACGGTTATTAATAACCACTGACCCAATGAAACCTGTCACGCTTTATCATAAAATTGCTCAACTTGATAATTAACAAAGCGAAACGAATGACAAACAACCTATGATTCATGCGGTAGAGGTAATTTATTTTGTGTTATTCCGAGAAAAATTGGATATACCTGCATCGTGATAGAGTGAAGAGTTATATTGAAGGTTAGAGGTTAAGTTCTATAGGTCTCGTTTCACAAAACTTGTCATCAGTGAAAAATGACAGTTTTTGTTATAAGCTACTGAAATCCTTGCTTCTGATTGGTTATCAGCAGATTTGTCACTGATTTTTGTCATTTGTCATTGAAAAAAGGCTTTGTGAAACGGGTCCCTGTTCATGCGATTGCATTGTGAAAGAAACTGTCTGGAAACTATCAATCAATATTTCATTTTCATAAGAAGAAAAATCAAAGCAAATAAAAATTCATACAACAAAACATTGAAAATACGGAGCAATTAATTTCATTGCCAATGTATTAAAACATGTTTCACTTTACAATTTATAAATGAGGAACTTTAAAAAGCCTATGATGGCTTTATGAGACAAGGTTCTCACTAATAGATATATGATTGATTGTTATGGTGCATAGAGTCTAACAAATACGACAAAAATAAGTAGTTACTTATTTTTGTCGTATTTGTTAGAGTGGAAAAGAGGAATTTGGAAGATAAAAGTTGATTTGTTTTGAGGGTATTTATAATACAAATACGGTTTCAGTCTTTTTTTAATGTAGAAACTATTCTCGTATAAGCGTATGGCATATGTTATAGCGTTCAAAAATTTTGGTAGAGTATTTCTTACGTATTCTTTTAAAGAATGAAGTATTCGTACACGTATATAATGTATACTAATATACATCAATAACACACATAAGGCGGTGTCACATAGAGGCCCAAAATCCGGATTTTAGTTATCCTCTTAATTGCTGTCTGTCATCATTATTATCACTTCACAAATCCTCTAACGAAGTAAGAAAATTCTCCCTTGAAATAATTTTTCAAGGGATTTTTAAAGGGATTTTTCTGTGTGACACCGCCTATTGGTACATTAAATTTACAACAAGTGTATAGGATGACCACGTGCAAGATGCCAGACACATGCTGCGCGCCGCACACACCCATTTTCCGCCACCTTGTATTTAGGTAATGCGTGTGTATATTTGTGTGGATGGGAAGTTAAGTGTGTATGTAAATGAAATGTGCGCCATGCATTAAACACATTCAATGCGCTTGCAGTAAGATGTCTGCATCTTGGAATCATTGCTGGAGTTTCTGTCATTTCTAAACCAGCGTTGCGAAATCTTGCGGCGTAATCATGATTTTCTCCCATTAGTTCGCATTATTGGACTGTTGGCTATTTATTGACGATAAAACGGTAGTATATTTTGTTCTACTTTCTTTTGTAAACTTGGTATCCTGATAAAATAATATTGTTACTGTTTTTCCCCTTTCTTCCCTAATTTTTCCTCTCTCTTTCCATCCCCTCTCTTCTCGTTTTCTCATCATTCTCTTTATCTCTCTTGTCTATCTGTCCCTTTCTCCTCTGGCTTCCCATCTCTCTATCTCACTATTCTTTCTCCTTTTACCGTCACATGTGTATTTCGCTTCATTTCCGCCCCACTCTCTCTTTCTCCCTCCCCTTCCATCGTCTCCCCTTCTCTTTCTCCCTCCATCGTCTCTCCCTTTAATTCTCCTCATATCCTACACAGCTCAGCGATTAGACTATCCGTATATCGTCAAACATCGGCCATGTCACATACCGTCTTGCGATTTATGAGAATTCCCTAGAGCATTGTCTCATTTAATATGATTTACAGGATTTATAACAGGGTCTTTATATGAGCGCCCAGGTCCGTTTAGTAACTCCTTGGTTGAGGCAAGGATCAATTTCGACCCTGCTTTTACTCCCTCCATTTACTCTTGGAAGCTCTATTGGCTTTTATCTCTATAATGATACGATTCCGGGGATATGTTTTCTTGCCTCATATCCGGTTCCTTTGTAATGTATCTGTCATTAATGTTCATATTCATAACCAAGATCGTATTCTTTTTAACGAACACAATGGAGTTTTTCTCTGTAACAAGTCTCCACCCATCCCCACCCTCTCTTTCTCCCCCTCCTATCGTATCCTTGCTCTGCTACTGATAATAATATTCGGCTCTTCGGTAATGTATCTTTGCTCTCATGAATGTCCATGTAACCGAGATCGTATTCTTTTTAACTAAAAAAATGAAGTTTTGCTCTGTTACAAGGCCCCTCCATCCCCACCGCCCACCCCACCCTATCTCTCCCCTCCCCTTCTGCCAACGTATCCTTGCTCCACTACTGATAATCATATCCGGCTCTCCGGCAATGTATCTATGCATACATGAATGTCCATGTAAATAAGATTATAATCTTTTTAACGAAGATAATGTATTTTTTCTTGTTAAATGTCACACCCTCCCCTCCTCCCCCTCCTGCCAGAGTATAGCGTCGCTTTGGCACTGATAATAATATCCATTCCTCAGTAATGTTAAAATGTATATGTTCTGTTAATGATGTTCATGCATTTAACGACAGTGTATTATTCCTTGTCGCAACCCCACACCCTCTTCCCCAGCCCCCCCACATCTCTCTCTCTGTCTCTCTCTCTCTCTATCTCTGTCTCTCTGTATATTTTGCTGTCAATTCTTATATTTGAATCTGTGACTTTACAAGCCTCCTCTTTTTTCCCTGCTCTTTCTGTCCCTGCACCCTTTCTTTTTTATTCTTTCTATATTATAAGAAAAAAAATGCCATTTCTCCCCTCTCCATTCCCATCCTTCACCATACCTCTCTTAAAGAAGAAGAAGAAGAGGAAGAAAGATAACAAGAAGAAGAAGAAGAGGAGGAAGATGAAAAAAAAAGAATAAAAACAACAACAAGAGAAAGAAGAAGAGAAAGAAGCAGGAGAAGAAGAAGGAGAAAGAATATCAACACATCCATAACTGCAATGTCGCAAAATCTGTAGGGATACTGCTTTTTTATTGATCAAATTTATGATATCAATATCACTCTGCAACCTAAATTACTGGAGTTAATCAACCATGTTTGGAGCTACATCCATCAATATTCAAATCGATAACTGAAGGACAAGTGACAAGATGGAGAGAAAAAGAAGTCAAATTATATGCAAAATGCATTAACAAAGACGTGTAATGTCCAATTACTTATGCCAAATTATGAAGGGTTGCATTAAGAAGATGCTTCATTGCCGCGTTGAGATTCCGATCGCGATACAGGAAATCGTTTGCATTCGGTATATAGGAATATGGGCGTTAACTCATATGGTTTAAACGCACTTCTGTCTCTCAACAGACATGACAGATTAGATAGTCGCCTACCAAAAGTGAAAGTGATACTATGTAGATTATAACTGATAGCTCGCTATTAAATGCGCTTACGATAGTTGACAAGTGGTTATAATAAATATGAGTGTACTTGATCATTTGCGCACTTTGGAAACTTCAAAGGTTATTTTAAAAAGAAATACATGTAGGCCTACAACGTTGAGGCGGGCACTATAAAATATAACATAGGCATACAAGACAACCTGGTATGTATTACATACACATGAGGCTTCTTCTGTTGATGAATTATGTAAATGAAAGGTGATACAACGTATAAAAACGGAATTACTGCCTGGAGAGTGATTCGGTTAACTAATCCTTCATACGCTAATCAATAATGAAGCAGCCATTAAACCATGTCAACTCATCTTTCTTAGATCGTAAAACAGCGCCCACGCAGCGTGTTAGCTATGTGATGCATAGTGACTCGCATAAATAAGGGCCCTGGAAGGGATTCGAACCCCTTACCTTACGCTTCAAAGACTAATCCAGCAACGTATCCACTAGACCACGTCGACTCATCTTCCTAAGATAGTAAAACATCGCCCACGCAGTTCGTTAGCTATGTGATGCATAGTGACTCACACATCAGCTCTCGGGTCAACCAACACCCGCCTACATGTATTCACACCGGGAAACGACGACCGTGTGATTGCTTCATTAACCATTAAATGATAATACTGCTTCTTCGTGCTGAATAAAACCTGTTCATATAGGCCCGAATTCACAAAGCAAGGTTTGAGCTCAGACCATGGTTTGAGTTCAAACCTCCTTTTGTTTCGCCAAACCTCCTTTTGTTCTTTACAAACCAGGTTTGTAAAAAAACGCGTAAAACGTAAAACGCGTCATATGACGTACGAAAACCAAGGTTTGTCGACAAACCTCCTTTGTGATTTCGGGCCATAGGTCGTATACAAGCGAAAGTTGCTTTAGTGACCACCTGTATAAAAAGACCACCTGTCTATAAAGACGACGTTGTTTGTTTCCCTTGACGATTTTTTCTCATACAGACCTGTATTAAAGGAACATGTACATAAAGACCACCTGCCTATAAAGACCACTTTTCTTGTCACCCTTGAGTGGTTTTTACACACAGGTTTCACTGTATAACTATATTCATGAAACAGCAACATGTTCATTGTACACGGTCGTGTAAAGCGTTGTATGCGTTCTTGCATCAGATGTAAATTATGTAGCCAATGCGCTATAACTGAGAAATTGAAAGAAAAAGAAGGGGGAAGAATGGAGAAAAGTGAGATACGCTCATTATACTCCGTAAGTCATCAGTTAACTCATTGACTACTGAATTGTCATAATGCCTTTGGGTTTAATACGGGAGCCACCCAGTTCCAGTCGGCATTGGATTAAGGCTAAGGCTAACGTTTCTCCTAAGAAATGTTTAAAGATGTGTGTTAAAGTTGGCAACAATATCACGATTTTTTGTTCAAAATACTAAAAAAAAAAAAAAAATTAAACGTGATTTATATTATACCCATCCTATTATTCCTGTCTTTTTTTTTTCTTCTTGTTTTTCTCTTATGTTTACCTTGATGTTTTTTTGTGTTATGTTATCGGTTTTACAGTTTTACTCGTATGCTTGTTGTCGTTCTAGTTGAATATCTGCAATTAACTGTCTTATTGCTTGTTTGTTTTGTACATTAATTTGTTAGATATTTATTTGTTGTAACTATACATGTACATATTCATTGCCTTACTTCTTGCATTTGCAACGTTTTACATACTATTGTATAATTCACTGTATATTTATTGTTATTTTTATGTTTGTGGACCCCTTTGAAAATCAGCTGTGCTGAAAGGGCCATCCACCCTATGAGAGGAAATAAATACAAAAATAAAAAAATTGTAGATATATTCTGGCAATTTGTTCGAAAGCTCTGCTGGTGTAACCTGCGTAATATGATTTGGATGATAAACTCAATATGTAATTCAACGTAGACCAATGGATATTAACAATGAAGCATTGTGTTATCAGACATGACTCAGGCAATTTGTCACAATAAAGTTATTAACGTATCGGAGATGTAACACAGCGAGGGGACTGGTGACCATTTCTTAAAATAAAAAAATGTATCGGTGGTTAATGACATTTCAATGCACATGTGTTACTGCAGGAATTCCATGAATATGCTACTCATGATTCGTCACCAGTCTGACTCGTAACCAGTAGGCATTATCATTAACATATTCGATTGTGGCTTAGTGATTAGAATGATGTGGTTCGAGCAGTAATGGGTTTGCGTTGAGCAGTCACAATTTCAGGTTCATTATTTATGTGCCACACATTATAATCTGTCTGTGTGTCATTGTATTTATCATAGGATAGATAGATATACAGAAGGCTACAGGATTGATTCCCTGTTGCAAGTTTAAGCAGCAAGTCTAATGTATATAATGTTAAAAGGGTTACCAATGAGTTAATTAAGATCAGAAATTGTGCAGAGTCAATCTGCTGCACAAAGCAATACTTCCCTCACTTGTAACCTATTGTTTTGTGCAAAATTGCGAGAGTGGCAAACAAGCGTGTATAGAGAGGTGACGAAAGCGATCCAAGTGTTAGAACATGGTGTTTTTGTGTGGGTTGTGGGGAGTGGATGGGGATATTTGACGGTTCGCTTTTCCAATTTGTCTGAACTATTACATTCTTCCCTGCCAAGTGATATGTGAGGAGGGTCTCCTTTATAGGGTGTTATCATTATTATTATCATCATCGTTAACATCATAAATATTTGTACAATAATTATCAGTATTATTGATTTAATCCTGTTCGTTTGGTCGTAACGTATTCGATCATAATGATCTATTTTAAAAATAGAAAACCCAAATTTATATAATTACTAGTGCTCCCTATGTTGAAAATCTAAAATAAGTAAATTTTACGTATTGCATCATTCCAATAGAGATTGCACAAGAGACCACCTGACTCACGGAGGTGAGTCACGTGACCTTAAGATTGAAAGCACCTCTCTCTCTCTCTCTCTCTCCCCTCCTTCTCCTCCGCATTCTATTACATCAACATATTATATTAGCATGTTAAGATATCAATTAGCTATGAATCATGAGCGATGAAGAGTGTAAGTGTCTATGAAGAAAGATTATATTTGTGACCGTCTGTGCTCGACGTGATACGATTAATGATAAAATATTCAAATAGGAATAGTAGGATATAGCCACGAGACAGATAAATAAAGAAAAGGGGGGAGAGAAAGAGAGGGAGAGAGGAAGAGAACGAGAGAGTAAGAGAGAGAGAGAGAGAGAGAGAAGGAGATGGTCACAATATTTACAATGTCATATTAATATTTTGGGGATTTACACTGACAAGAAACTTTGCTTTTGTTTTTTTCCCTTCCGTATACTGATTTCTCATCTTTACTCCTTATTCCCCTTTTGCCTCTTCCTTTATTTTGAAATGGATGTATTCCTTTGTATTTGCATGGTTAAAAAAAAAATCAAATGTGGAAATATATATAAAAAAATAAATGAAATGTGGGATATTGTGTAAAGGCCCGGGATTATTTATGTTATTTATTTATTCATGATTTCTTTCAACAGGGTAGTTTCATTCAGCTCCACTGGAAGCCAGTGGATCTGCTTTTCAAGAAAGCCCTGCATAATACTAAATAAGGTTTTTAAGCTTAGACATGTCCGGTTTTAGAAGTCTACCACTACTACTACTACCTTCAATGAATTTAGCCTCAATTCAAACGAATGCCAGTCTTCCCTCCCCATTTCTCCACCCAAGCAACATTTTTGTAGACACTTGGCAGCTCCAATTTCATGTTTCCGTGACCCAATTTTTTCAATTTTCTTGTTTTTCCCGTCTGTACTTTCTCGCTTCATGTTACCCAGGTGATGAAAGGATAGAGAGCTAGACTGTATCATGTACATGCAATGCAAGATATCCGTTTTCTAAGTAAGCTGGCAAGCTCCCATAAATATCACTTCTACATCTAATTCTGCTTCTTGAGATGAAACAAATTATTCAAAAAAGGAAGGTGTTTGACAAAGATCCTTAGTCGAACTTAACTCTAAGTTGGACTTGAAAACTATGGAGAACCATTCGAAGCCTTAAAATAAAGTAAATTCAAAAGCAAAGAATCAAGTATTTTAGACTTTGCATAAATTCCACATCAGGTACATGGAATATCGTTGATAATAAAAAAATATGCACGATTTGAATCAACATCTTATGCCTTTTGAAATAACTTTTACAAAATATTTTTATAGATAGGCCTACTTGGATAATTGGATTTCCATAATATTGTTAAGTCTAACTTAGAGATAAGTTCAACTTAGGATCTTAGAAACACCCCCCTGTTGTATTGTGCCTATGCCCAGGCCACAACGTAAGTGAAGTTAGGCCCTCTTTAATTCTCTTTGAACTCCTTCTATTATCCTATTCAATTTTTCATTGTAAGATTGTTTTGGTCATTAAGTTTTGATACAATACTTCATCTGATCTTGATCATAGTAATACTATTATTAGTAAGCCTATTATCACCGATTGCCTTTGAAATGTTTTTTTTCCTCACAGGACGTATTGAGTAAAGGTTTTATTATCCGCACGTTCAAACACAGTCAAATAACAATAATCACAATAATAAATCTATACAATAATAAATCTATGTTTATTAATTCTAAATATCTTGATAGCCTAGGGGACAGCACCTTGTATCCTCTGAAAAAGGCGCTAATTAAATCCAATTATTGATATTATTATTTTTGTTGTTTTTATTATTATTAATATTATTATTGTAATCATTGTTTTATTAAAACAAGCTGTTTTAGGACTCCTCAATCCTCTCTCTCTCTCTCTCTCTCTCTCTCTCACATGGTGCACCCGCAAGCCTACTGTATAAGCTGTTTTATCTTCTTCACATTTGTTGGTGTATAGTGATCTCCAGTCACGAGTTTTATCCCTGCATCATGCTAACTCATCTCCCTGCGTCTCTCCCTACACTAGCTAGGCCTACTTGTCGATTCGACTCTTCTTCTTGCCATATCCCCTGTGTGGGTGAGTTCATGAATTATGTGCGCCAACCCCCGGCTACTTATACTGGCCCCCACGCGTGCGAAGCGCGTTTATGCAGGGACCGACCGAGCAGGCAGGGACGAGCCTTGCATAATGCACAGCCAACGTACAGCCAAGCAATCCGCACTTAACCGGGGCGCCACTGAACGACTGCCTCCGTGCTAACAGCATACAGGCAATGATGCGTGATCGTCGACACCGTCTTGTGCCGAGCGAGCGCCGTGTTGATGGTGGCGTACACACACGGCCATCAATTGACGGTGCGGGGCAATTTGTAATTTGAATTTTCCAAATCAAATGCTGACTGACTGAGGCGAGTTTCACGCCTTGAGCTTGATAAGCTGACATGCTTAGCTGACCCTCTTGGTGCAATATTTAGATTGAGATTGGAGGACGAGATAGCCGTGTTCTCTAACAAGATTGAGTGACATGCATGTGATTTAACCGTGCATGAATGTAGTACGACAACATGACAGATGGGATGGCCTTACATTCACATTCTCACATTTTATAATTGCATGAATTCTTAATCATCATGCACATATTTTTTACGGGACAAAGAAGCGATGATTAAAGCAAAAAGAGCATATTGAGAAACAGTATTATTAACATTTTACTCAGTTAAACCAATTTGGAATTAATTCATACCATATAATTACGTAATCCCTCCCCAACTCTTCCCGTCATCCTTCACGAGCTTGCTAAATATAGCACTATCCCATTTTTTTAATTTTATGTTTTCATTGATATATTTATATTTTGATAATGAGTTCCTATAAACTTGATCGAGAATTACGCACCTATGTCTTTGCATACAGCAACAATAGCAGCAACAACAAGATTGCATATTCTAAATCATAGAGGAATGTGTCTGTACCAGATTAACACTTATATAGAAATATTTATATTTGTTATATTCATATTACAACAAAGAGCTAGCATACATCAACATGAGATATAATTTAAACCAAGTAATCTACGGATGGCGACCAATCAAACTCTATTGTAACTCTTCTGTTGTTAATTGGCTATTCAAATGCCAAACTTGCCCTAATTCGTACTGTGAGTGCAACTGATTTTTCCCCATTGACCAGTTGGTAATTAGTGATATTGATTATCTAATTAGATTTGTAATATAGGGTGCATTTATATTCATAACCTCACGACCTTGCTACGTACAAAATTTAATTGTGATGTCCTTTTAATCATAATATCACATGATATATTGCACGTAATTAACAATGAACAACATTATACAGAATATCGATGAAAAGTGATGAAGACTAAGAATGATGGCTCTATGTGTGAGAAATGCCAGGACCACCCTTTTATCCTGTCCTGCAACCCACCCCGCCCCCCCCCTCTCGTCTCACCCTCCCTCTATCTGTCTGTCATTCTCTCTATTATCTTTGTATGTCTGTCTGTCTCTCTCTTTCTCTCACTCGCTTCTCCACCCTATCTCTATCTCTCTCTCTCTCTCTCTCTCACTCCAACCCCCTCTTTCCTTCCCTTTTCTTGATGTTTTTTCTTCTAATGCTATCCTTATCCCCCTTTTCCTTTTCTCTTTTCTTCCCGACTCCCCCAAAATGAAAACAAATATATATAAAAATGGAAAACGGTAATAAAGCGACTTGTTATGAAGGAATGCCAACGAAAATGTAATTGAATCATGATTTATAGCAGTAAATATTTTGTATTTTGTTGTATTCCTTCCCCATGAACCAACGAAGCAGGAAATTGATCTATTTTAAGAATCAAATCGTTATAATCAGATTTCCAAGCATATTTTTTGTCTTAAATCCTATTTATTGACTAAAAACGTGCGAAATGATCTCTCATTTATAAATGGCATATTGTAGTTCCTCAGCGTTAGGTGATTTTAGTCCATTTTACTGATTTATATCGATTCAGGTCTATCCTTAATCAAGAAAAAAAAATATTGGTCATGTTTTGATAACACTACTATAAGTTACAATAAGCCTACTGCTTTTTCTACTTCCAGGCCCTATTACATGTACTACTGCTGCTGCCGCTTCTGTTCTTGCTGTATTTTCCACTGTAATCTGACAATTATTATTGACAATAACAAGATTTTAATTATCATATATTTATGATAAAAATTGTTTTTACATCATTGTGTGTAAATGGTGTGTCAATGGATGCTTTTATGATAATATGGTCCTACGAATTTTTAACATAATCGATTGGATTCTCTTCAAGTCTAGCAACCCGATTGTTGAATCCATTTAAAAACAAGAACAAGATTTCACGTTTTAATGATACGCCATGTTACATGCATGTAATTCGCCAACTAAAGCTTAGGCAGTAGTAACATTAATTATTCCAATAATACGTAACTGAAGTCTATTGTTATACATTTCATTTCACATTGCAATCATCCCTACAGCTTGTATGCATTTAATAAGCCACTCCGAGCCAATTCATTCCAGTAGACAACTAAAGCATAGACAAAAGTTACATTAATGTGTCCTGAGTCTCGCATACATCACCGCTCGCCCTGTATAAATGTCATGATGCTTAGCATAATGTGAGTGATGTTGTTTCCCCCCATTGTCTTGTTCAACTGTCTATTACTATGTACCCCTATGGCAGGAATCGAGGTGAGCGCAAACGGAAAATGTCATACCGTAGCGGCAATACGTGACGACTCTGTCGCTATCCCAGTGAGAAAAACTTAAATGACAACCCTACCTTTCTGATAATGTCATTTCGTCTATGAAAGCAGACAAATTTTATGAACTAAAAAGCAACAGTTTGAAATAATTCGAACCAATGATGAGAAAATTTTGAATATTTGAAATATCAGATCATTAAATATTTTAGGTATATAGACCTACATTACTTCTGTCGCATTAATTACATGATAAAATGCACTCCATTACGTTTTGGGATATAATTTTAAGGGTGGTTGAATTATTCATAAATGCCTCTGAAACTAGTTGACAAGCCATGTTATCTAGGTTAACGTTTAACGTGCAAAAAGAGAGAATCATGGCTGCGCTGCTGCTTTTCGTTATTTTATTTTTTGTGTACGTTGGGAAAATATAAAATATGATCTGGTAATTGTCCTTCCTACCAGATGGATATCACTGACTGGGTAATATTTATAGAGTTATATTTGTTTGATATTTATGATGATAGTTATATTCAAAGAGTATCCAGAATAGTGATGCCTCTAGCCGAGGGCAGGGCACGTGATCCCTTTATTCTTATTTTTTCTCACAATCTTCATTAGCTCAGAGACACTGCATCTGGCAAGGATTCGAACCCTAAACCGCGATTGAAAGTCAGTGGTGTTAACTACTATACCATTTCGCTTTTCAGCAAGCTTTCCCTCGAAGTTGCAGATATACTCACGAAAGATAACGAAAGACGAGGATTCGAACATCGATAATTCAAACCATCAATGTATTGTTTAAAAGTGAATAGAGTAGGCTATATCCCTCACTTTAATATTAAATATACTTAAGCTTTTACTCTCATTTACCATTTAACCCGTTGGCTACTGAATTCTTTCATTCCTATAGGCATAATACAGGGACCACCTGACTCCAGTCGGTAATGGGTTAATACAACATACTATTTAATGTACAATATTGTTGCTATACCATTTCGCCTTCCCACAGTTTCTCCATGGAAGTGGGCATGCTGCCAACCCAAATCGAGATATCCTCGTTGAAAGACTAAGCCTAAGCGATGTGTCTGCAAATCGACAGCGAAGTGTAATCCAAACAACCCCCTTTCACACACATCGCTTCCTCGTCTCATACCTCAACACACCATCATCATACCATTAAGGCTTTATCGCAACGCGCTTCAAGGGAAAGTCAAGGCCAAGCGCGTTCAAGTTGCAGGGGTGCACCTTGGCCAATATGAGGAAGATGGGTTAATATGTGAAAGGAGTAGGGTATTGGAAGGTGGAAAAGAGGGGAGGAGATATATCAAAATAGATGCGGGTGCGATTGCAGACCAGACAGAGTTTATTTTCAACCACTGTGTCTTTCGTCGCTCCATCGAAAATAAATTATGCCAAATGAATAGCGAGCCTTGCAGTCGTTTGCTGGTATTATTGCGAATAAACATACTTCAACACATTCAACAACTACAACAACAACAACAAAATAGTTATATGTACACATATGGTATTGATGTTGATATTTGTTTCACTGATTTTCTCTAACCTTCTTTTATTATAACTTCACGTATCAGGAAATACAATGAGTTGGCATTGTAACAAAGAAAAGTACCAGATGGTTCCAGTAATTCAAAAATAAAGAAAAGGTTTAGGAAATCAGTGTGATAAATATCAACATCAATACCATATTTGAACATATCATATATGCCAGCTTTTGGATCCCTTGCTTCCTTATCCAACAAATGGTTTTCCTTTAGTTCCGTCTCTGAATTTACCGGTGCATAACAAAGAAATACAAGTTAACCCATTATCTATTGGAACGTGGTGGATCCCTGTATTAAGCCTACGGGAATGAGAGAACTCAGTAGTTAACAGTTTAACTATTTCCTTTCAATGAGGATAATGGCAAGCTTTTATTGCTACATTCCCGATTTATTTCCCCTTCTTAAATTTGTTTTATCCCGCTTCCTTGTAAATGAAAGAAATCACTGAATCGTCAAACGTATTAATTCAGATGTATTCCTAGTTTGTATTCTTCTCCAACTAGTTACCTGTCCCATCAGAAAAACGGGTTCATATCTATAAAAACCCATCCATGAATAACGCATGCGCATTGATGGGTTTGTTTAATAGTCATGTTATATCTAACACACATCCATGAAAGCATAACTATTATATGAATAATGTATGCATGTTATTTATTGGTTCATAAGTCATGTTAATATTTTGCTGTAAGCGTACTGCTTAGTAGCTTTAAACGAAATATAATATGGTATATGATAGGTATCATATCAACTGAAATATTATTTTTTAACGAATCATGTCCAAACTTAGCTTTACATTTTTGTTTAATTTTACAGTAGGTCGCATATATGTAGATTACTATTACGTCATTTATTTTAGGCATTCCATGTACCTCATTTACCTATTTTGTATATCATGAATTATAATTTATTTAGAAAAATGCTATTTTAGGTTTTATATACCTAAATCTGCAGATTTATTATGGAAAATTATATTATTTACTTTATGCATTATGTGTCATGTTATTACAAGAAAAAAAAAAAAATTCTGCATACACTGCATTGTAAATTGATTTATAAAATATGTTTAAAAACAGAATATTGATATGATACGTTGCATTGTAAATTGATTTATATATTTATAAACAGATTATTGATGTACATCAATGAAGTTCTATAAATACAATACAATACAAAGTCATGTACACATATATTTAGTTCCGCCTCTACACACTAAGAAAAATGGTGCAACTATGCACCTTTAGGGGTTCAAACCGATGCAACAATATCAGCACCTTTAGGGGTTAAATCCTGCACCCTTTTTAAAGGTGCAATCCTGCACCCTTTAAAAGGGTGCCAGATTGAACCTTTTAGGGGACATGTTAGTATCCTTTATGGTTCAATCCTGCACCTTTAGGGGTGCAAACCGATGCAACAATAGCAGCACCTTTAGGGGTTAAATCCTGCACCCTGTAAGGAGGGTGCCAGATTGCACCTTTTAGGAGACATGTTGGTACCCTTAGTGGTTCAATCCTGCTCCTTTAGGGGTGCAAACCGATGTAAAAGCAGCACCTTTAGGGGTTCAGTCCTGCACCCTTTAAAAGTTGCAATCCTTCTCCCATACTCGAGGAATACTCGTGATATTTGCTCGTACACAAATACATATTAAACATGCATGTTGTTTATTGGTTAGTAATCATATAATCAATGTATCTATTGCTAAAACGTGAATGTAATTGTAACATGATCAGACAAAATAATCTATTTGTTTAATGATTGCCGAAGGAAAATTCAAATCATAAAATTGATGTGCATTGTCATAATTTGTTTAACAAATCATGATAAATGTATTTTTCATGTGAACACGTGTAAAGTATTCATGAATATGCATGCAATATGCAAATTTTTATTTTGCACCCTTTTTGGTCGATAGGGTTCATTTTTGTGGGAAGGGTGCAAAATCTTATTTTGCACCCTTTTTGGAACCCCTTTTCCTTCAAAAGGGTTCATTTTTATGTAAAGGGTGCAAACTCTTATTTTGCACCCTTTTTTGCACCCTTTTTTCTTAGAGTGTAAGGGTAACTTTGGAATATATGTATTTATATACATGTATTTGGGAGAGTGGGAGAGGGAGTCAAAGAGTAAGGATGAGGAAGAGAATGAGAGGGAGATCGAGAGAAGGTGAGTATGATGTGTGTATCACCGTTCCAGTGACCTGTGAATTGACGTGCCTTGTTTTCATTTCAGCTTAACTGAGCTGATGAAATCCAAGCCCACGATAGCAATTGAATTTGATTCGCTCCTTAGGGTCCACAGACAGACGGAGGGGAAAGGGTGGAGAGAGAAGGACAGAGAATGAGAGGAGAAGAGAGAAAGGGAGAGAGAGAGAGAGAGAGAGAGAGAGAGAGAAAGGCGGTGAGGCAGAGGGACAAGGGGGAAAAGAGATGAAGAAATAATAAAATGAGATGAATAAGAGAGAACAGTGAGGGTTGAGGAAAGAGAGATGGAGACAGAAACTGGAGGAGGTGAAAATATATACTAGAAGTCGAAAGAGAGAAAGGTGGTGAGACAGAGGGAAAGAAAAAGAGATGAAGAAATTTAAAAAATGTGACAATGAATTTCAGAGAACATGGAAGGTTTAGGAAAGAGAGATGAAGACAGGAATAAAGAGGTTGAAAGTATATACTAGAAGAGGAAAGAGAGAAAGAACAGAAAATATGAGACATTTTGAGTTATAATGATCATCTTTGAAATTAGGATCCAGGGAGTTTTCTTTTGTATGGGGGGGGGGGGGGGTGGCTGGAGTAATTTTATGTGTGTTCAGAACATAATATCAAAATGGCTCTGTATAGATTTGATTACATGGGAGAAATATAATATAGTGTTATAACATTTTTTTTTAAATACCTAATTCGCAAGATAAGGAATTGAATAGGGGGAAAAAGACGTTCATATAATAACAACTAATGAAAACAAAATTTATATAACCAATATCACTTATTAAATGAGTAGAATACCAAAAGAATGAAACCCCCTAAACCCACAAATGTATTTTGAACTCGTTATCATGATAAGTATCATTTTTAAAAGCTGAAATTGTGTTTATCCGTATTGGTTCTCATTTGTATGTTATAAGTAGGCCGTATTATAAAAAACAGCTGAAATAGTCCATATGCCCAAATTAGTAAAAACTCAAATGTGCCTTGTCCAAACTCGTTAATATTTCCTAAATAGATAGTAGCCACAAACCAAACCAATCAAACAAACAAAGAAACAAGAAAAGATGAGAGAATTAAGCGGCAGAATAGACAGTATGGTTAGTGAAATAAGGGTGAAAATGGCACATGTAAAAACAACCACTTTGGCCTGATAAGACACAGCGCACGCCACGGACTTCGTCAAATCTTGCACGTAGACCGGTGAGCGTTATTCACGCAGTATATAGACAAGCAGCATTTCCACTCGAGCAGAAAGCTTTTTACCCCCCTGCCGATTTTCCCTCCACCTACACGCAGGCTACGTCAAGTAGCTTCTGCATGCCTCGAGGGTACTACAGCGAAGCGTATGCTTCAGCTTCTTCTGCGGGGTGAAATTGCAGCTATACGCCGTGTTGGATTTAAAGATAAAGTTGAGTTCTGGGCCCCGTCTTATATTAAAAAAGTTAGAGGGAAAAAAACTTGAAATTAATCGCAACTATGTACATATTAAGAGATAGGAGACTGCAAGCTTGACATTGATTGGAGGACTTGCGATTAATTTGGATGAGTCGCAACTCTTTATAAGACGGGGCCGCAGGTCATGCCATTTCATTGGGACAGAAAATGTTTGGAAGCGATTAGAAAAAATGATCATTTACACATATGTATAGATGTGTAATATGAAGTCTTGGACTCATCAAAATGGTAAGAAACTTGCCCAGTCTTACTAAAAGTCACATGCACCGTACACGGAAATGTGTATACGGGACTACACAAACATGTGGCATGAGGTTGTGATCCACATTATTCAGCTGTCACTAGTTATATTTCGAATTTATGAGGGTATTTTAAGAGCCATCTTTATCAGTGGACATTTTTTTTCTTCAACGAAACTCTTCCACGTTAACACAAAAAGAATGAAACAGCTCACAAATTATTTCTAACCTTTCCCTGAACTCGACTTTCCCCTTTAAAGTGGGTCTATTATAATTTTGACCTAAAAAGGCCTTTTCATTGCGGCTATGATTGTCTGTGTAGAAATGAAAACAAAATCGACAATGCTTCGGAAAAGCCAGACGCTCGTGTCCTCTTACTGTAGTTCACCTATAGCATTTTTCTAAGACCTGCAATAATGATATAAATCAATTTGGGAACTACCAAAAGAGCAGTCAGTATTCAAACATGACGTGACTCTCCTTCATCTATTGTATGGGAACAAACTTATCAAATGTAAATGTCACGTTAATTCACATAAATATGTCAGTTTGAATTTGTATGTTCGACAAGATGATATAGAAATCCAGGAATCATTCATCGATTATCATTTTGAAATAGAATGATATGATATCCCCCTTTAAATCTATTTGCACTATTGCATTATCGAATTCGAATACAAATTGAAGGATTTGTGTTTTAAAATTAGAATCAATCATGATAATCTGCGGATTAATCTTTTGTGAGATAACAATGTACATAATCGGAATGTATATATCATTTCATACATAAAAAGAATTAAGCATTGATATATATATAAAAAAAACTCCTTAATATTCAAGATTTGCATGCTAATCTACCATTAGTGTAGGCTAATCTTTTAAGACGGTTGGGAAAGGCAGTTTATTTTTACACCAATAATAGACTTAAGTCATCGATTTATTAATATTTTCTTCATAGGGCCTATTCAAAATGTGTATTTTGAAGGGAAAAAGGATCTTTCAATCGAGGGTTAAATTCCGAGCCTGTCGAACATGATAGATAATTAATTCTGCTTATGAAGATCGCTCGAGAATAGACCTCGGGCATTGCTTTATAAATATTTTCTGATGAGTCTGACATGTCTTGAAAACAGCTGCTCAAGCCTGATCGGTAAAAATATCAACGTCATCACTGTTCCATGGTTACCCTCATCAAAGAGCCTCGAAGAGCACATGTGCTTTTTTAAGGTCCCATTTACCATCCTTTAGCATATGTTCCGATTCTGTTACATTTCTTTACCTTCGTACAGATGTATCTTGTGCACTCGTTTTGACTGTTGGTGAATAAATAAATAAATAAATAAATCTCACATTTTTTAGTCGGGGGAGCATTCCAGTCAGCCGCCGTTTTTATAGAGGCTCAAAATGCAAAGCAAACTAAAGTGACTTTCGTATCCTACCGGGTACCAAATGAGCACCTGGGTGTAAAGTGGCATGCCATTACCAAATTAAAGATAAACTCCAGTACTGGTAAAACACCATGTGTGTTGTCCCATATATAGCTTTCTATGTGAGTGTTTGTTACTTTACCAAGACTCGGTCAAATTTATTATGATTTTGATGACTCCAGAACCTTGCAGTGCACACCAATACTTACATGCTCCATGATCAACTGTTTCTGATCCTTTCACACCTTTTCTTTCACAATGCAATCGCATTACCAGTACTAAAGTTTATCTTTAATGTTTGGTATTACCCTGGAAGGTCAAGGTTTTGCTGATATGAAGTTAGTATGAAGTCGGTTTGACGATACATTTTTCGTATTTGCTATGTACCGTTTATTAATCATGTCTTTGTTGTTAATATTATAAGTGGTTGAGAAGAGAGAGCAAAAGAGAGAGGAAGAAAGCGGAAGACATGGAGAGAGAGAGAGAGAGAGAGAGAGAGAAAAGGGTGCGAGAAGAGAGAGAGAGAGAGAGAGAGAGAGAGATATAGAGAGAGATGGTGCTGTGACCCGGGGCACAGAAAACACTTTAGCGAATATGAATAATAACTGCTACCAGCAGCCGTTCTGTCTTATGTGCTTCTACAACGGGCCTCAATACGATATGCCATTATTATAAATGGAGAATTTAGGCATTTGAGAGAAGACATGCGGTTGAACAATTTTCATTCTCAAGATCTCCGTCGAGTGGCGTTTGAATAAAAAGTGATGAAACCTATTTCACCACAATCATCTCACATGAGCTTTGATTGTTTGTCATACTGTTTTCTAATTTGTTATGCCTTTGCGTTTGCGTTAAAGGTAAAGACCAGTAGTGGTCATGCGATTGCATTGTGAAAGAAACGTTGTGGAATCGATCAGAAAAGGTTGATCATCTAGCATCTAGCATCTGCGGTTCTGGAATCATCAAAATGATAAGAAATTTGGCCCATTCTTCGTAAAGTTACAAGCACTATACACAGAAAGATGTATATGGGACTACCCTATATCTCTCACACGACCATGAGAAAAACAAATTTACCAAATATGTGAATTAGTAGGCGGTTTCCCGGCAAATTTGTTATCATCATGTATTAGTCAAAACATATTCTTTCACATGATTGGTAATGAGAGCTTCCATTGCATTTCTTGAAATTGGGGCGTTTCCAATACTGGTCTTTACCTTTAAAACACCTTGGATACCATAAATAATTCAACTAAAACAGTGACGAAAACACTGATATAACATACTGTATTTACATTGATAATTCCGATATTATGTTTTTAGCTACAGCATTAATATACTACATATATCAGTATTCCTTATAACAAAATTTAATTACAAGATTTGAAAAGGACTTTAGGTTAACCAAACCTTAAAGCTGAAACAATAATTATGTCTCAAGTATTCTAATGATACATCTCCCAGAACACCATGTTTCCCAGGGAGTTGCAGTCAGCTATAAAAAGACAAAGACAAAAAAGCCCCTTCTTTGAGCGTGAAAAAGACTATCCTGGATACGCCAAGGGGCGTCCCCCTGTCACTGGGGGTCCCTTGGAGAAATCAACCAAGTGTGTCCGGTGTACGGTCGAATCATACACCAGAAAATAAGAACTTCGCGTGAGGTCAACTTAATTGAATGCAATAATCGTGGCGGTATATTATCGTTATTAATAAAAGTATCTTCTTTAAGTGGCTTGTGTCTCGTGAGCAAAAGTATAATGCGTGTTGGTGGGTGAGGAGAGATAGAGAGAGAGAAAGGGAGAGAGACTCACATAAACTTACACACAGATTGAGAGACCAAGAGAATATGAGTGAGAGAGAGAGAGAGAGAGAGAGGGAGAGAGGGAGAGAGAAGGGGAGGGAGAGGGTGCGCAAATGGGAGGGAAGGAGAAAGAAAGACAGAGAAATATATGAAGGGGGAGAAAGGGAAGGAGAGAGGGCGGAGAGAGAGAGAGAGAGAACACAGGCAGAGATGGTGCGAGAGAAGAGAGTGCGTGGGAGGGAAAGAGATGAAGATAGTGTGTGTTACAGAGAGAGAGAGAGAGTATCCTGGCAAGAGCGATCTAATGAGTGTAATATCCATTACATGTCTACGCATCATTGGGCAGCCTTTAATTACATGTCAGGGCGTAACGCATCAGACGAGGTATACGATTGGACATCTGCTCACATGAGACGTATTTCGGCTTAAAGCACACCCGGACATTCTCATTCTCATTTTGATATCATTTCTCATGAAAATATGCCTACAATCCAAAGAAGCGTTCTTGTTCAACATATTGTCCAAAAAAAGAGAAGGAAAAAATTACTGCAAATCACTTTCGTAGATGGTTTCTTTTTAAAGCTAAACTTGAGTTCTGGTAAAAAAAAGAAAATGAATTCTCACAGAATCAAACGAAACTTACACCGAATGTTCAAGATTACAAATAAATGTCATGTGCCAAACAATTTTGGAAGAAAATGTATACTGGCTGAGTAATGAGCATAGAAAGACAAAGAAATCAAGGTAGTACCAACCCCGACAACATGCGTGTTGTCCCATATATAGCTTTCTGTGTACAGTGCGTGTTACTTTACCAAGACTCGGTCAAATTAATTATGATTTTGATGACTCTAGAACCTTGCAGTGCACACCAATACTTACATGCTACATGATCAACTGTTTCTGATCCTTTCCACACCTTTTCTTTCACAATGCAATCGCATTACCAGTACTAAAGTTTAGCTTTAATATAGATATGTATTGGGGTTTTCTTTTTAAACGATTTTTGGTCTACATGCTCTTTACATCATTATCAACTGCCCCTTTCAGAGGGAGAGGCGCTAAAGGCCGAGTTTTTATCAAAAATATGTTCAAAGTAAAGTTGCCCACTCCATTATGATTATCCATATCTTTTCTTAACATCCTTCTCCGATGGAAAGATCACCTCTAGGGCGATGAAAATTCCGTTTCGCAATAATAATGTCCCTTTCTTCCAGTGCCATGTAATAAGCTGATATAAAGTCGGGATTCGATTTATTTTTAAGCGATTTTAGTTTCCTTTTGGTGTAGTTTCTTGAGAAATATCGTTTTCTGACTGAGGCATTCCCACCCCTTGAATACCTTCGTCTATCATTGTTGGTTTATTTTCCATTATTAATTTTGGCCCTTTTAGCCGCCCATATTCGCCATTCAATATTCCATAGAAATTGAGACAATGTAATAACTTGAATTTGATCTAGGAACCCTATTCTGATTGTAAACTGCACACTGCATTGGCAGGGCCTACTCTGTCTCGTTACTCCATTTACAATCAGCTGACATGTCACAAGACTAGTCATATGACATTTATGAGACGTCACATGTCAAAACATAGATTAGGCAGTCAATAACACCACGTGTTTAGTTTACACAGGCAGTTACAGCCCGTCTGCCGTCTGGCGGGAAAAGAGCGAGAGAGCGCGGGAGAACAAATACAATGTTAAGACTGGGGTTAACGAACTTTTCAAGGCTCTTGACAGGGAAGCAATGTATGATGGGAAGGTCGTGGGAACAGGAAGTTCAAGTTGCTTATAAGAGGAAATGAAAGAGACAGAGGGGCAATAGATACTAAAGGATGCGGTAGGCACTAACATATTGATATATACCACATTAAAGATAAAGACCAGTTATGGTCATGCGATTGCATTGTGAAAGAAACGTTGTGGAATCGATCAGAACAGATTGATCATCTAGCATATAAGTACTAGTGTATACTGCAAGGTTCTGGAATCATCAAAATGATAAGAAATTTGGCCCAGTCTTGGTAAAGTTACAAGCACTGGACACAGACGTGCGCGATATCTATCAGGTCCAAATAGATATTATTTTACCAAATATATCAATTAGTAGGCGGTTTCTCGGCAAAATTCGTATCATTACGTATTAGTCCAAACATCATGATTGGTAATAAGAGCTTCCATTTTATTTTTTTGAGAGGGGGGGGGGGGGGTGGCGTTTCCAAATTTGGTCTTTACCTTTAAGGTCAGTCGAACATTACGACGTACCTATCACCAAGATAACACCTACATATTTTTTTTAATTGCAACCAACACTTTGGGGTTAATGTATTTCAACCGGAATTTGTTTTTATTCTAAACCTCGTACCGTTAACCATATATTTGGAATAACATCGATGTGGTTTTGCAATTTACAAAATAATAGCCTTTCATAATTTCTTTTGACATTTTCTTGTGTTCATTGCCCAAAAGTTTCATATAACCTTAGAAGGCTTCCATGGTGTATAGGCTTCCAAACTTTCAGTTTTTTCTTATTTGAATACAATTTACGATTTCTTGCTGCACTACTTGAAGAAACAAAGGAAGAATGAAAAAAAAACACGATTACTTCGTCTATATTTAAAATGAAGGGCGGGATCGAACATTTGCTCTGCTTTTCGACTAAATATCCTAAATCACTGGTTTAACTCTTTTCCCGCTTCGTTCGACTAGCGGAACATACAGCGGGCTGCCAACTTCGACTCAAGTCACATTTCATTCACAATACACACGGAACGCATTTAATTCTATTGTACGCACACACACACAATAGTAACGCGTGCTTCGCATTGTATACACATCGCACTTCATTGCACCGCTTTCGCAGACATTGTTTACATTGACATTTTCCGAGAAAAATTGAGTTTTTGAAACTGCTTTTGCAAATATTCTGATGAGCTAGGATGGCCCCTATTAGGAGGAGACGGGACTTCTTCACTTTTTTTTTTTTTTTTTTTTTACGTGTGCAGTAATACTTTCATACTGCGATAACATTTTTGACAAGCAATGCATACAGTGAAAATGTTAGGTTTTTGTTATTCTTTGAATACATAACTGTCATGACTGTGTCAAGTTTAATTTACATAATGGTCCATTATCTAAGCTATGATAAATAATGATAATGCAGTTATTTTGTTATGTGTTCTGATTTGTATACATTCATGATGTAATTTTTTGGTATGCTTTCACCAGGAAGCTGAACTAAATGTTGGGGTTGTGTGGCCGGGAATAACAATGTACAACTTGATCTGCAATAGATGAATGCCTTATTTTCGGGTTGTGTGGAATAACAATATAGTTACAATTTGATATGCAATATATGAATGCCTTATTTTCGGGTTGTGTGGAATAACAATATACGGTAGTTACAATTTGATTTGCAAATTTGATTGTCTTGTGTCGTTTATTATTTTCAAAAAAGTGACTGTTTTTTTTTATGGGAGTTCTTATTCAACACTTTTTAGAGTGTGGTTGAGTTGTGGGATGAGATGAGATGCATGTAGAGAAGTTGAGTGACTAACAAGGAAAGTGTGGATGATAGAGAATTAAATAGAGTGAAAGCGTTTTGTAGCATTGAGGGAATAATTCAACATAAAGTACCCTAGCTCTCTCTCTTCGCCTGTCTCTATTTCTCTATACCTGACTTTCTCTGTCTCCGTCCCTTTTCCTTCTATCTCTTCCTTTCTATCTATCCTCCTCTCTGTCTGCCTGTCTCTTTCGCAATCTGATTGTCTCTTTTCTCTCTCCGAGTCTCCCTCTCTCTCTCTCATTTCTCTCCCTATCTGCCTGTCTCTTTCTTCTTCCCCTCTCCCTGCCTATATCTTCTTTTCACTCTCACTTTCTCTATCTGCCGCTATCTCTCTCTCTCTCTCTCTCTCCTTGTTTCTTATTTCTCTCTGCCCCTCTGTATCTTCTCATCCTCACTTTCTCTTTCTGCCTTTCTTTCTCTGTCTGCCTATCTGTCTTTCTCTCTCCGTGTCTCTTCTTATTTATATCCCTATCTGCCTATCTCTTTCTTCTTCCCCTCCCCCTCTATCTCTATCTTCTCACTCTCACTTTCTGTATCTGCTTATCTCTTTCTTTCTCTCTCTCTCTCTCTCTATCTCTCCCTGTCCCTTGTTATTTCTCTCCCTATCTGCCTGTCTCTTTCTTCCTCCCCTCTCTCTGCCTCTCTCTATCTTGTTCTCACTCTCATTATCTCAACCTGCCTCTGTCTTTCTCTGTCTGCCTATCTGTCTTTCTCTCTCCGTGTCTCTTCTTATTTATATCCCTATCTGCCTGTCTCTTTCTTCTTCCCCTCCCCCTCTATCTCTATCTTCTCACTCTCATTTTCTGTATCTGCTTATATCTCTTTCTTTCTCTCTCTATCTCTATCTCTCCCTGTCTCTTCTTATTTCTTTCCCAATCTGCCTGTCTCTTCGTTCTTATTCTCTTTCTTTCTCTCTCCCTCTCTCTGTCTACCTCTTGTTATAATGAACATGTCAATATGAGACTACATATGTAGACGAATATATTTTATTCTTATTTATTATACATCAGCTTTCTACAATTCATAACTTAGTACATGTTTCAAGCATACATTATGTTCATGGCTTGCCTTATTAGTGTAGAAAATCAATAAGTTCTTCTATTCATTTCTTTCAATTCTTACTTAGCCTTGCAAGTAATAATAGAATGTTACACCATCTTACCTACAGACACAATAAAGGTCATCAAAGTACAATCAAGAGACAGGAAGTCTATTCAAAAGTACCCAGGGTCAATTTCAATAGGAGATTAGTTCATTGTCGGCTTACTCTTTATTCAATCCTAAATTACCAGGCTCATTGTGACCTTCAACACATGAATTTGGTATGTAGTGAAAGCTCATGAATACATCTTTTCAATGAACTAACTCAGGACATAAACCTCCATAACAAAGTATTAGATATAAGAGGTATAGAATACCCTTCTAAACGAAAACTTGGATACAAAATGTATAGTTGATAATCTCAAAATTTATGATAATATACATTACAAAAGTGATACCATTGGCAAGACTATTAATTTCTATACAATATTGCTACACAAAGTTTTTCATTACAGTACACCAATCAAAAGTTATTGCGAGTTGAATAAGCATAGTCCATGCAGAACCCCTCCTAAGGTGGCACCCTAAAAACAATGTGGCACAGGGGGGATTGTGTACGTGGCGGGCAAAGAGTTAACGCCCCACTGCACTACTTATGGCTACTTGCGCCCTCTATATAACAAACAATGCCTAATCGGTACCCGTTGGTCCCTCATGCCCCCTCTTTCTTATGTTAATTGAGAGCTGATTTGATGAGATAACCACCTGTCCAGTGACCTTCTAGGATGGTCTAATCCCTCCTGAAAACTATTACAGATGGCCTTTAAAACTATAAAGGCGGAATTGAATATTTTCTCGGCGGTGTTTTGGCTAAACATGCTAAATCACTGGTTTAAACCACCAGTCTATGCTAAACCCACGTTTCCATACGTTTCACCTTTGAAGTCTCTGTGGCGCCTTTAAACAGCACACTACTTACTACGAACACATTATGCTTGCATTATACCACTGGGTGGCATTTAGTCAGACAGCCGACCATGCTCATCATTACTCACTGACTACCTGCAGTATAAGCCACTGACTACACTGAACATAGCCGTACATTATCATTAAGAAGATGCTCTCGACGTGCGCTCTATCTATCTGACGGCCGGGCGGGCGATTTATGCACACTAGTAGCCACAGGGGGGATAGGGCGTGGGGACTGGTATAGAGGTAGCTTCGTCATTTGCGTTGCCAATTTGAAAGTCGATCTATTACTCATTCATGAATATATTTTGTAGTACGGATTAAGTCAGTTGATATCTTTTCTCTACCACATACAAGAGGCAGGGTGACGTCAGAATAAAGAAAACAGAACTAAGGAGAGGTAACATATGGTAACAATTAAGACAACAACAACTGCACAAATTATATTGATGCTAATAACATCCTCAACCAAAAAGATGTCTTCAACATAATACACGTCATAATGATAATCCAGTTCAATCGTAACGACCCCGAATTTAAATTATAATCTCATGTTTATCCTACAAATAATGGACAGATCAGTAATTCAGTATGCACTGTAAGCTTAGTTATCCTGGACATCAGCCGTTCAAAGGTAAAGACCAGTTCTGGTCATGCGATTGCATTGTGAAAGAAACGTTGTGGAATCGATCAGAAAAGGTTGATCATCTAGCATCTAGCATCTGCAAGGTTCTGGAATCATCAAAATGATAAGAAATTTGGCCCATTCTTCGTAAAGTTACAAGCACTATACACAGAAAGATGTATATGGGACTACCCTATATCTCTCACACGACCATGAGAGAAACAAATTTACCAAATATATGAATTAGTAGGCGGTTTCCCGGCAAATTTTTTATCATCATGTATTAGTCAAAACATATTCTTTCACATGATTGGTAATGAGAGCTTCCATTTCATTTTTTGAAATTGGGGCGTTTCCAATACTGGTCTTTACCTTTAAATTAATACCACGGTAGAAGAATGAACTTATCTGGACAAATATCAAGATAAAAACAAAAATCACTACCATTATTGGTGATTTCAAAATGCCATTAAACGTTAGCTTTCTGCATGATCTGTTGCTGTGTTGATAAGCTCCGGGATTGGATTTTGATAAAGTGGTCAATAAATATTAATGGCATTGTAGGTCAGTTCGTGGGCATTTAATCCCTGTAGCGTACCGAAATGGGACAAATTTTTAGCGCTATCAGAATTTAGCATAATCATTTGCGTCATCTATACTAAAAATAGCAATCCTTCTGATTGAAGTGTCGACAAAATGACCCAATGCACTCGGTTTATTCCCCCTCCCCTTCTCCGTTTATTTAAATAACCACTTTCTGTGCAGTAAGTCACTTTGATGTACACACGATGTGCATATCAGTTTAACAATATTTGTTTGATTGATTGATTGATTGATTTTATTTCTGCGTTCAAATATTAATAATTATTTCTAATTAAAAAGAGACATGTATGTGCATCAATGATTACCAGCCTCGTTTTCAGGGTTTTGCTTTCCCGGTCTCCGTCTCGACCTTGAGACTAATGCGAAATGTATGTGATCAAAATTAACTATCGTGAGCTTGGTTTCGCGACTCCATCTCTGGACTAAACCAATGTCAAAGGTTGAACAAATAAACCACCAGTCTCGAAGCCATTCCTGGGTTCGGGGGAGCGACAGTTGACCGGCCGACATACCGGTCTCACACACCGCACAACTTTTTAAACTTGAACTTGACATTTTTACTTCTCACTTTCAAAGGATCAAGATATCTGTTATGACCGTGGGCTCCTTACTCATTTACCGTTGTATTAAGTGTTACAGAGACCGACATTGTCGGGCCGTCAGTTTTCTTAGATGTCTCAAATCTATTTAATCAAATCAAATCAAATCAAATCAAATTAAATCAAACTTTACATAGTCTTATGTAATGTTGTGAATTGTAGTGTAATCATATAAAATTAAGTAAAGTATAATAAAATCAAGTCAAACTAAATCAAAGTAACGAGACGAAACGACAACTCGACAATGTCGGTCTCATAAATACGCATGCAAGTCATGAACAGGCGTGCGAGAACGACCCAATTCAAATCAAATCAAATCAAATCAAATCAAATCAAATCAAATCAAATCAAATCAAAGCCAAACATGAAGGTCAAGCTATGTGACGTCATACTTCCGAGAGAAGTCACGTGGTCCATTCATACATTTTCCAGGGCGCGATGGGAAGAGGGGAACAAACTATTCATGTGAAATGCGATGAGGTGAGGAGAGGGAGGAATAAAATCAATTAAAATCAAACTAATTCACATCAAATCAAAGCCGAATGTCATGTGAAGGTTAAGCTATGTGACGTCATACTTCCGATAGAGAGGTCACGTGGTCCATTCATTCATTTTCCAGGGCGCGATGGTAAGAGGGGAACAAACTATTCATGTGAAATGCGATGAGATGAGGAGAGGGAGGAATAAAGCGTGACTCACATTATGACTCATAGTGTATGACTCAATGGGACCCGTTCACATACAGTCCAAGGTTCATCGATGTGTCCTTTTTTACACACACGCCTCACATGCACGTTTTAATCTTTCAATAATGTTTACCCAATCAATAATCATGGCTTAAATTGACTCCAAGCCAAACACATCTACATGTACCTATAATTATTATATGCTTGGGTAGATCCTTGGATATTACTGGTTGTATTGGATTTAGATGACCGAAATTAATTTCGAAGGAGGGCGGGTCTTTAGAGCAAATATTGCAGTTCATAGTACCTTCAAACAATAAACACATCATAGTTATGATGCATATCCAAGTGTTCTATTGTTTTATGTCCGGTGGCGTTATTGTTTAATGTGTAATATCATATTGAACAGAAGGTAGGTCTTAGAGTTTTTGGATGACTTCATTATGTTTGATGAGCCCGTCTAATTTACGATGACGAAAGTATGAATCAGCTGTATTAATCACTTACAAGTATTAATCATATGTCTTTTATCCAGTGATATTATGACACACATGCCGAGTCATAATTTAACCTTTCCATTGATTGGGTAGCCAAGCTACTCTAACTGCCTTTCAAGTAGGCCCACGTTTTTTTGCTTTGCTAAAATGGTCTGGAGTTATTTTATTTATACAACCTGTTTTTATTTCAATATTATCATTATTAATAATAATAATATTTATAACCATAATAGTGATACTAATAAAACAGCAACAATAATATTATGGAATACTTACCCTCATTGGATTAAGAATAGCAGTTCTGCTGAAATGTTAAAAAACAATCTTCAGAAATATCTGTTTAATTTATCTTATAATTGACTACCATTACCTTTCATGTCTGTACCTTTCATATTGCACTTTGTAGATATGTATCATGTATTTCATCTTTTGCACAAGCTGCGCCTTGAGCATTTGACTGTCAAGTGGATTTGGCGCCTTATAAATCTTATGTATTATTATTATTATTATTATTAATAAAGATAACAATTCTAGTATTACCACTAATACGACTTCTAGTACTATTGATTATGATATTAATGTATTTATACCAGCATTACAATACATTCGTCTCTTACATATCCCTATTGCACTACTGATTGATACAAGATTAGATGTGGGGGAGTTTTCTCTGTTTTTTGTTGTAGTTGTAGATGAAAGAGGGCATGTTTTATTCAGGCAAATAATGATTGAAAGCAGAACTTGATTTGCATCTGAAAGGAACACCACTAACATGTCTCCAGGCGATGCGCGAAATGAAAGAAAACATTTTTTTCTTCAAAGAGCAGATTGCCGGAGAAAGCATGCAGGCCTACGCATTTTGCTTCAACACTTCGCTTGCTTCTGTTACCTCTCTGTACAGTTACTCGTTCGCCCACATGGGCAATTGTGCACAAACATAGATCACCAAGACCAAAGGTTTGCTTTGTGCAACACAATGGCTTTGGTAAATTACCCACTTCCGGTTTTGATTGAATCCACTACAACCACAGACTGTAACACATGTATGTATTAATCTTGCAATAGAAACAATTAATAAATATTGAATCATTTGTGTATAATCTACCCTATGATAGATGCACTGTGGCACAGGGAAATTATTTGTAAGTCAGATAAAGAGTTAAAGAACTCTGACTCGGGTTAAATGAAACAGTTTTAGGTAAAATGTTGAAAATTGAATGTAATGTTTCTTCACTGGAATCCTCTATTTATTAATAAGTCTATTATTTACTTGTAAAACTATGGTTACTTGCAGTTCCACCACTTTTTCCTTGCAGGACACTTTCGTCCCTTACTCTCTGTTCCATGTCCCCCTCCCCCTTCTCCTTCTCTACGTCTATTTTTTTTCCATTCATCGTATTACTTCATGATATTGTGTTTAAGCATGTAGATAAATGGAAGAAGCCACTGCTTATAGGAATCTGGCAATATGCACCCTTTTCTGCAATACCATGTTCTTTAATGTTTGTAAAATGTGTATGTTTGTATGTTTGATTTGTATCTCTTGCAAAATGTGAAAAATAATATTGAAAATATAAGGTTACTTAAATTGATTTGAATTGAATAGAACTGACTTCACTAATGAACGAACATGGAAATTTATAGCGTTTAAGGTGAGTGGGATAAAGTGTGCTTCGGTGTGACCCTGCTTTGGGTTAAATGTGGGTGTGCGTTAAAATGGATGGGCGTGCGTTCACGTGGTGGGTGTGTTGTATGTGCATATTCGGGGAGGGTTTAATTGCAGTCAGTGACCAAACTGGCCGCAATATTGATTCTTCACAGCTACTCTAATGATATTTCGAGAAAAGTCGAGTGTTTGTGAGTGACCGGCCGGGTGAGTTGAAAGAAACGAGTGGACAAAGCAGAACTCCGGTGGATCCAGCCGGTAGGGGGAGGGGAAAGGGGTGACATTGATCTGCCAAACAAGGCAAGCAAAAGGACAAACAGAAGCAAGGGGGAAGGTCCTTAATTAGTACTATTTTTGTTGGATTCGGTATCTTTGTCTCAGATTCTAAACAAAATCCTAGATGTAGCTCATGCTGCAATCATAACTATAAACCTTTGGGTCAGTCAGGAATTCATGATGATAATTCTAAATTTCAAAAACCGTTTTGCCAACGATTTTTATAACACTAAAGTCTATTGGGGGAAATGAGTATGGTAAAACCGGTCACTCGAAGATTTTTTTTTTAAAAACTTTTTTGAGGCACTTCATGATAATTTTTTAGGGCTTCCATATTATATCTTTACACAAACACTAATAACACTTAGGGCCATGCATCTCTGATTTGTAAAACTGGAAACATTGTCAAACAATGCAATTAAGGAGAAACACATGCCAGTGGGGGAAATGGGGGAAGCCCCTCATTCTGGATGCGACAATGCCTAAACACATATGCATGTAGCCGACAAGATCAAAGAGGTTAAATATCAGGATTATAAAAGCGTTGCAACATTAGTAATATCCCTTTCATTTATTATGATTGTTGCGCAATCGTTTGGCTCGATGATGTCATAATGAATCATATCGTGATGCTCTTCAAGTAACTTGCCTTTATACTGGTTGTTCCCATTATAGGCCTTGCTCTCATGGTTTTAGGCTCATAATAACCACGGGGTGTTTCACAAAGGCTCAGATCGACTTTAAGTTGGACTTTACTATGGCAGGCCATTCTTGCCACTTGTTCGCTCTCACCATTTACTGGCATTGGTTTCCCAAGGTACGTACAAATCATGGTCACAAATCTAGAGAATTGAACTTTTTGACTATTCATCATTGAAGGAAAAAAAATATGACCTAAAGACCATAATGGTAAGAGCAACCAGTGGCATAAATGGCCAGCCATAGTTAAGTCCAACTTAAAGTCGATCTTAGTCTTTGTAAAACACCCCGATGATTTGTTTACTATACTGGTCTCTATATTAACCATATCATACCAATAATGAGAAGGGAATTCAATGTTAATTTTAATTCCCTTGCACTGGAGGCGCTGAGTCGTGGTTACTCACTTTAACCCGTATCTCCCCCGCAACGTACAATATGCCCATTCTCCTCGTGACACCTCAATACAACATAAATTGATCACCTCACCTTACGACATGGGGTAATACGGTTTTATTAAATATGTTCACACGCAACCGTTGTAGGCTTTAACTTTAAGTGAGCGAAACCTCGAGGTTATGCTACGGTCACAAAGGTTCGTACGAACGATAATGTCGTACGAATCTCCCTGTTTTTCTATTGTCTTCCCGAATTTCCATTGTCTGGAAATCATACGGCGTTCGTAGCAGTTCGTAATGGCATTTGTGACTGAGGTTTTATAAACAATGATCCACTAAAAACGACGAGGGTTCACATGGGACATGGGACCGAAATTACGAGTATTCAGATTTTAAACCACAAGTCGGGAACACGTTCGTTTTCACTACAAGCTGGCGTATAATCTCCTATTTCATTGTGTCAGCACTGCAGCGAGGACCCCTTCCTCACCACTCCAAGTTAATGTTCAAGTTTCGGAATCACGAGTGCGTGTACACGGTCATTTACTACGAGATAAGTTTAAAACTACGACTAAACGTAAAGTTTAGTGTGAACATAACCGTCCCTCCTACTACAAGTGTGTGATTTTCATTATTATTATTATCATGAGCCTACCCTGGTTATTGGACTCATGCCAAAGCTATTAGTACAAGGTACACGCCATATGATATCAAGTGCTTGATGAACATGGTTTATTTACAGCTTGCACTGTACCATGGATATAAAGACTGCATAAAATGCATGGAGAGAAAAATCAGACGCTAGGGCAAGGACGGTTGGCGGAAGGGATCATTCAATATGTGAACTAGTAAAGTAAAACCTTGAAACCTTTAAATACACCAATCACCTAAAAATAATATGTTTACATCTAGAATCTACAAAATCAATCAAAACCCAATTACCAGGCATTCTCGGGGGGGGGGGGGGGGGTATGGCAGAGCAGTAAAGAGAAAAACAAACAATAATATAAAACTGCGCGCATGGAACCCAAGTCAGTCTTGGGTACAGTGCGTGTCCCGTGCGGGCCCTATTTAATGCGATCACGTGACTTACCTACTTACACATGTTGCAATTTACTTTCTTTTGACTCTCTCTTTCTCCCTCTCTCTCTCTCTCTCTCTCTCTCTCTCTCTAATGATTAAGTATTAAACGAGACCACATTAAGGAGTGTAAATCACTCATGCTCGTGATACTCCTTTCAAACTCAAGTAGCAATGACACTTCTTAGTTTCAATACCTCCCGATCATTTAAGCTCATTTCAATTTGATAGCAGAAAGGTAAATTGGTTTGAAACATGTTGATTATAGTCGCATTGTGTTCTCCTCTTTTAAAAACGCATATGTCAACGAGATAATTTGGTATTCCATCCATATCTTGCACACAGCAAACCCGTGGTCCCTGAAAATATCCCCTAGTCTCTCAAAGAGTCTTCGGGCGTGGACATAGGCTTCGGGGCGTTTAGTGGAACACGCAGAACATTGCATAAGGCCTGTTGGTCTTACAACTGAAGGCTAATCCTGGTGATTGCCAACACCCGAATGGTGTCAAATTTCCCATGAGAGCCCACTGTACTATGCGTCTTTAATTATTATAATATACCTCACTTTAAATAAGAAATCCAGCCATCTGTTTGGTCGAAATTGCATTCATAAACTTTAACTATTACTGTAAAATTCCCGGTAAAATTCCAAACCCATGTAATAGTGAACAAATCACTCTCCTGAAAGATATATGTTTTGGATATTACCACACAAAAACTTATTAGGGAGATCATGAGATTACAGCCTAAAGACAGAGTTGCCAATTTATCTCTCATAGACACTGTCAGACACAGGAACCTTTGAACATGATGACAAAATGTCCACTTTCTTAATATGTTGATAACTTTACTATAAAACAAAAATTTCGAGTTTCTCTCCTCTTGATGAAATTATAATGCTGCCTAGCGTATATTACTTATTGCAGTTAAATACATTTAATATTGTTTTATGTGAAAAGGGCATAGATAATGATAATTAAGTGTATCTCCCCAAAACTATTTTCATTTTATTGATCTGATTTATCTATTTCTCTTCATGGTCTTTTTCCCACATAACAAATAACTACATCATAATAATAAATGACTAACATAATTAATACACCATCAAAGTAACTTAATTAGATTGTATCATTAATATGTAATAACCACACAGAAGGATTGCCACATAAACTAAGCTTGGAGTCGTGGCGATCCTGTATAAAACCTAATACTAATTACCTCCTTTATCGAACCTAATAACTCTTTCTTTCAATCGATCGAAACTTTACAACATTTACTCAATTGTAATTAATTTTATGCCCGAGACATGACAGATGGAAACAATGCATTAAAATTGACGCAACAAAAATGCACCAAGTGTGGAGATACAATAAACTCTTCCGCTTGGTACATGCGATGTTTTATGTAACAGTGGCTAGGTCTATGGAGATATAATACTGTGAGATTATTCGCTGGAGGTTAAAGGTTAAGACCAGTATTGGAAACGCCCCAATTTCAAAAAATGAAATGGAAGCTCTCATTACCAATCATGTGAAAGAATATGTTTTGACTAATACATGATGATACAAAATTTGCCGGGAAACCGCCTACTAATTCATATATTTGGTAAATTTGTTTCTCTCATGGTCTGGTGAGAGATATAGGGTAGTCCCATATACATCTTTCTGTGTATAGTGCTTGTAACTTTACAAAGAATGGGCCAAATTTCTTATCATTTTGATGGTTCCAGAACCTTGCAGATGCTAGATGCTAGATGATCAACCTTTTCTGATCGATTCCACAACGTTTCTTTCACAATGCAATCGCATGACCATTACTGGTCTTTACCTTTAATCATGCACTCTTTATCGAAAGATGTTGCTTTGTTTTGTCTGCATCTCACTAAGATAACCTCTTCGCATCTTACCCTAAACACCAGATCATGGTTACAAAGAAACGATACATGACCCCAACTTCCCAAGGGATGACACTACATCAATTAGTCATAATAAATGTTTAAAACAAAAATTGAAGATGAGGTCTGGGGGTGTTTCACAAAGATCCTAAGTTGAACTTATCTCTAGGTTGGACTTAAGAATCATGGAAAGCCGTTTGCATCTTTGAAACAAGTTGGTAAAAGTTATTTTAAAAGGCCAACAAATGTTGATTCAAATCATTATTTTATTTTCTTTTATCAAGGAGATTTCATGTTCTTGATGTGAAATTTATGAAAAGTCTCAAATACTTGAATTTTTGCTTTTGAATATATTTTATTTTAAGGTTAAAAATAGCTCTCCATAATTTTTAAGTCCAACTTAGAGTTAAGTTCGACTTAGGATCTTTGTGAAACACCCTACTGGTCACGTGATTGCATTGTGAAACAATACGCTGTGTGGAAGCGAATTGGAAAAGGGTTAATCACGGTGGCACATAATCACTCATGTGTACTGAGAAGAATGGAATCATAAAATTGATAAGAAATTGGCCCAGTCATGCTAACTGAAAAGTTACACGCACTCGAAGGTAAAATACC
This sequence comes from Strongylocentrotus droebachiensis, assembly GCA_035222895.1. NCBI lineage: Eukaryota > Metazoa > Echinodermata > Echinoidea > Camarodonta > Strongylocentrotidae > Strongylocentrotus > Strongylocentrotus droebachiensis. The sequence continues at coordinate 60,363 of JAVYIG010004885.1, forward strand.
AAAAAAGGAAAACGGCCAGAGTCTGGTGTAATCTCCACTATACATGACGTGTCATTATGACGTAACAATGCTCACATGACTTGCTAAAGTGGTTGCATTTTAAGCACGCCCCAACGTGGACGTGCAGCAATGGTGTAAACGGATGTTTTTCTGCAAATTCGGTTTGGTTACAGATTTTTGGTCAGTTTCTTTGCTTGTTAGTTTTCTGTTTTTGAAAGATAAAGCTGATATCTGGTCATGCGACTTTATTCTGAAAGAAATTGGATAAGGATGGTCGGAAAAAAGTGATCACGTAGCACATGGTTTGGAATCATCGAAATGATAACAAATTTGCTAAAAAAGTCACATGGGGAGAACACAGAAATGTATATATTGGAGTACACTAAGATGTGGCATGAAGTTATGGTCAATAACCTTTAGCTATTAATTATCATATTACTAATATGTGGGTAATTGAAGAACCATCCTTTTCAGGGGACATTTCTTTCAATGATACTCTTCCACTCTAGCATGATCATAACGAAAAGGCTCACAAACTATTTTTTACCTTTCCCAGAACTCAACCTTAAGGCACGTAAAGTCTTATACCATCGGCCTTAATTGTCTAGACGGTGTCTGTGTAAAAGATGCAGCAATTGCACAGAAAGGTTGACGACTTTTTGGGGGAGGTGTTGGGGTTTAGTGGTTCATTCGCTTGAATCTTAATCCTAGGGTTTATGATCCCAATCCCAGCCCAGCACTATACAGACTCCTTTGACAAGACCTTAATCCACATTTGCCACTCCCCATCCAGGTGTAAATAGGTACCTGGCAATTTGCTGGGGGTTATAATAATTGAAGTGTCCTTCGGAAGATCGGCATTGATGCTAATGAGGCTCCCCTGGGTAAATAAAAGTATCATTATATATTACTGTTTTGTCATTTTTCTTACCACGTAATAGTTTAGTCCCAAACGGTCTTATTACAGGTCTACTGCTAGACTCTGTGTATGATCTTCATCATTATACAATGGCCCAATTACCTTTATGTCAGCTATCTCTCTCTCTCTCTCTCTCTCTCTCTCCAGGGAACGCCTCATCATTATTCTATTCATCATTATTACCATCATAGCAAAACCACATGATCATGCTGCACCAGGGTACCACGCGCGCTCGCTCCTCCACACACACACACACACACGCACCCACACTAAAAAATACCCTCACACCCTTACCGCACACAGCACACTACATAAACGCGCTCCAGCACACCACACATACAAATTGAACTATCATTTATCACTGTAGCCAATTAAATCTGTGAAATCTTTGACATCCGTATGACCCTCTAATATCAGCCGCAAGGCCGTCCGAAATCGATCGATGCTTCTGTAAATAAATATTGTAGTTAATTACTGGCAGATCGATATGCTTAATTAGAGAACGATCTCCCTACATCTATACAGGAGGACCTATATAAAGCCGACCAGCATCTTTATGATCACGCGGGGCAGCTCCAATAAGTACCGGTAGATGGGGAATCGTCTAGAAGAAAAATGATACCAAAATGATTTGATAAAATATGATGTTCTCTGTATTATTATCCTGTATTAGAAGAGTTTAATTCCAAAAGGAGCTAAATCTGTTTTGGTAACTTCAGAGAAAAAAGAATTGGTTTACCAGATTTCATACAGGTGTCTATGCAAAAGTGATATTAGAAGGTGCATTTTTTCATAATTGCTCCCGAAATTTAGGTTAATACAGTGCTTTTTGTTGAAAGACGGGTACTTAAGTGAACAATGTTCTGATATCAATAACTCAATTTTCATCAAAAGTGGATTAAGCTCCTTTTGGAATTAATCTCTTCATATGTTGTATAAAATTAATGGCCCTTACAAACTGAGAACCAAGGCACTCATGAGTTGACGTCTTGGCTGAAGGTGACTGATAGTTCGCGTGAAGTATACGAAGAGACATCTGCGCAAACAACACAGTATTAGTACAAGACATTTATTTTTTCCATTCGTGTAAAAAGAAAGTACGCTTATCTACAAAGAAACAGCGCATCAAGAGGTTTGAACAATAGAATGAAATTGTTTTACCCTCAGGGACTCTTTGTGTGCTCTCAAGTCTCTACGCCAGACAATACACATAATTACAGCCAATATCTATGTGTTACCATGGCAACTGTTAATGTGCTTTGCCTTCGGTAAGTGGACCTAAAGAGAAGGTTGAGTTTTGGTCGAGATGAAAACTAATTTGGACGCTTTTTTATTCTTTGTGCATCGGTTTGAAACAATACCATATGTTCACTGAAAAAAATTGCTCTTCAATTGCCTTTGTATTCAAATTATGACGGAGAAAAGCTTAAGTGTTTTGACCAAACATTCATGCTGAAGTAGTCCCATATATCCATTTCTGTGTGAGGAGTTGGATTAATTATTTGTGTGAAGATTACAACACCTCACATCATATAACAATTGTTATGTACGAAATAGTCAACCTATCCCAATTACTTCGAGACACTTTCTATTACAAAATGAAAGCATGGCCAGAATCCCACCTTTTCTTTATAAAATATAAAATTGTGTTCATGTAGGCCTAACTAGGACACAGATATTACTTCAACAATTCCAATTGACGTACAGTAGCAAGGAGAAAACTGGTGTGATTAAGCAGGCAGTTTATATTCGAGTACCTAAGGACCTAAGTATGTTGCTGGAAAAACAAGTAGGTAGACACTAAAGCGGCGCTTTTATGATAAGTACTCCTTGCAATTGCAATTCAAGTCAATATTTTTTTATAATTATCTTTAAAGGGATGGGTATGTTTGCCTCAGATTCTAAACAAAATTCTGGATTTAGCTCATGCTGCAATCATAATTAAAAACCTTTAGGTAAGCTAGGAACCCGTTGACTTTTACAAGCCCATCCCCTGTCTGGTTATCACGATATTTATGATCGGAAATCGAAATTTAAAAATTCGTTTTCCTAATTGTTCAATGTTGTAATAACGCTATAGTCCATTGGGGAAAATGAGTACGGTAAAACCGGTCACTCAAAGAATTTTTTTTCACTTTTTTGAGGCACTCCAATGATCATTTTGAAGCGTAATTTTTTAAGGGCTTCAATATTACACCATATCACAAACACTGATAACACGTAGGGCCGTGCATCTCAGATTTAACCTTGTTAAACGACGCCTTTAAGACATTCTCAGAAACTAAAATATATCATTGAAATGAGTTTATTTATGGGTTAACGACTGTAATCAATATCTGTATTGCACTCATAACGGCCACTGCACCAATCATGATGACAAGAGCAAAGTATATAGTTTAACGATATGTTACACGGTGCCACATCTGTAGTAGAGGTATATTAATATATAGCATCTAAATAAGCGGGTGCCATCGTTTTTGTTAATTATCCTTGATTGAAAGTAAGCTAGGCCTCTGAAAAAGGTATTACTTAAACGTCAGCCCAGGGATGACATGATAGATTTACAGGAAATTTATTTATTTTTTTTGCAATTTATCAAAACATCTACTGATAGAAATAACAGAATGAAACTGCATTATTATATTTTGTATATGTCCGATTTGTGTACAGGTTAACCTAAAGAATGAGAAGAGTGTTATCAATACGTGTACAATATATTTCATATCTAATGATCTTCAGAACATTTGTTTCAATTCGGATATCGATATGGCAAACAAAACTGATTTACTATTTGATATTCAACAAGTATCCTATAATCAAACATGCCAAATTGAATTACATTATTGTAAAATCAACAACTAGAAAGGAACATGGAGTAACATTCGTAATATATTTTAGCCATGGACTTCTTCGATTGTACACACAGAGTTACGTATTATACTAATATACAGAATAATGAAATAGAAATATGATTAGTTCATGTGTGGATGTTTTTCTGATTTTCTTCCTCAGCGATTGTATAGTATCTGTCCAGTATCTGTCTAGTATCTGTCTATCGGGGAAAATCGCATAAACGCAACATCCCGTTAAATAACCTTCTGTTTCTTATTTTGTACAAGTTGCTTTTCGGCAGAAGCTCAGATTTCTGAAGATGATATGCAATGAAAACTACACGTTCTTTGTCTGCCGGGGACAAAACGAGTGAATCACGTATCCTCGTTTTCAGGTACACATAGATTATTTATTTCTTGACTCCAACTTTTACATTAAACCAGATATTATAACGATCATGGGGTGCATGTTTAAATTGTGGAAAATTCTTTATAAATGAGGTACAATTTATTTCTGGCAGAGTTATGATCACTATCACTCAGTTAGAATGCTGTCGAAAAAGAAAATGAATAAACATATGAAATATTCATTGCGTCTTGAATTCAGACTAGATATGGATCAGACATGTCAAACTCGCTCAAATAGACACGTGTTCTGTTTCCAGACGACGGAGGGGGTATTATATGTCTGATGGTAAAACAGCTTCATGAATTGTCGAGACAAAGAGATGATTTAAAGGACCATATCAGGCGGAGCTCCGGTTTGACGTTCTTTTATTCCTACTGGCATTCGTAAAGCTGTAACATTGTGCTGAAAATATTCCCCTCGCGTGTTGGATTATAAATAGCGAATTTTTACTTTTGCTTTCTTTAATACGCAAACTGCACTTGTCAAATTCGACCACCACGAGAGTATTTCCTCGTTTAGTTGCTGAAAAGGCTTTAGACAAGTATCGACATAGAAGTAGAAGTAATAGTATATTCTATAACGCGTACAGTATCTCCTATATGGTGTTATTTAACCTATTGCATACGGGAACAGGATGGTCCCTGTGTTAAGTAGATGGGAATCAAAGAATTCAGAAGTCAATGGGCCTGCGGAATTAAACAGGAACCTCGTATCGCAGTAAATAATCGCTTTCTAATGATTGCAATTCTATGACAGAACATAATATTTCACTTTCAGACACTTGAAATCTGATTGAAAAAGATTAGATTTTGTACATGTATGCATTTAGAGCTAAAGGAAGTTGGCAGATGGTTTTTAGTTATATGGCTGGTTGTGGTCTCGCTTAGTCGTTTCCCAATCATCTGAATTTCGTTTACCAATTCGAGGCTGGCTTTGGAATATTGGAGATTTATATTTAGGGGTCAAGGTCAACTAGTTTCCCATGAACATTTGAAATCAAATATAGGCCTACATCATACATGCTGAAGCGATCTATAATAATAGGCCGACATGTAGAACACTTCAATGAGGAGATGCGCCTCTTTTGTCTTTTTCGTTATCCATCTCTCTCACCCCCTCCCCTTTCTCTCTATTTCTTTGTGTCTTTGTCTTTGCCTTTCTCTCGTTATTCAAAATTTCAAGTTTATTATTTCCGCTGCTACTGTTTCTTCTTTATCTTCTATCGTTTCTCTCTTCTGTTCTTCTCCTTGTTCTTCTCGTTCTTCTTTTCCTCATTGTTTCCAGTAGCTCTGTCAGTCTCGTTTACATTCATATCTTTATGACAACATAATTTGCGAGGACTAATGTCATCGACGAACACAAACATTTATACAAAGGAGTCCTATTTATCATTCTACATGTTACAACACATTAGGGGGCCCATCACGGGTATGTCACCCCTTTAAAGTGTTGACAAAGGCTCCACTGGAGTGTAGCTGGCACGCGACAGTTTGACCCCGGGGCGCACCGGCCACGCGACCTACCCATCAACCCGACAAGGTGGTATCAAAGCCGCTGACACGTGCGTATTTTACTAGGCTGCATTGCCAGTCGTTTTCATGGAATAATAACTAATTTACTCTATGATGGACAATGAAGTGAGAGAAGTCCACAAAACAATGAATAATTAATGTTTAGTACCTAGGTCATATTATCATAGAATATACGTAATTTCCTTTCGGTTTTAGTGGTCGTCATAGTCGTCATTATATTACTTGTAAGCTCTAAGGCTCTTAAACCGCGATATAACCTCATGATATTAATATTAAAAGTAACGATGATGATAATGAAAATAATTAGTGTAATATAACTAACTACAGCAATGAAGAAAATAATAATAACAATAATGAGTATACTATTGATTTGATATTACTACTACTACTATTACTACTAATAGTACTAATAATACTAATAGTAATTATGATAATTTGGTTTACCCTGGAACGCCTCATGAACATCTACGCTTTTAAACTAAAGGCCCTGCAAGTATTATTACCCCCTCTCCCCATGAAGTAGTGAACAAATATAAAAATCAAGTTTCACGGTCGTTCTGCATGATGTTGAAAAATTAAAATTATGCAACATTCGTAAGTAATCACATATTAATTATTTTTATATTTATTTGGACTATAATCATCTGGAAGCCCTTTTGTCGCCATCTCTGCAAGAAATAAAGAGCTATATTCATTATAGGTGGTAATTGTTTTCTTCTTTTCGTTACAAAAAGAAAAAGTGCAATGGAGATTCCGATCGCTGTGTGGTTACAGATCTTTATCGAAAGGAATTGATCACAGCAAAGAAACAAATTAAGAGAGATCGAGAGACCGGGAGAGAGAGGGGAGGGGAAATAAAGAAGAAACGAGGAGACAGAAAAGTATATATCTCATCTTCTAAGAGAAACCTATCCTCTACGTGTTTCTTTCAACTACTGGATAAGATGCCTTCATTATCATAACGCTCCAAGCAATGTTAGCAATGTTTAGTGTCCCCCCATCATCTTTTATTCAAACTTAACTCATGAATTATGCATGAAATTGGGCGCGCGCAAACTTCATCGCTCAGCCGCCGTGTATAGCCTCCTCTGAGAACGCTGTGGTTTTCTCATTTTCTGTTATTGCTTTTTCTCTCAGGCAAACGGAAGCATCGAACGATTTCGAATGTTCTTCACAAAGTCACTTTCAGCCGACGTACATGCGTTGACCTGCGTCTGGCTGCTAGAGTCAAACGCGGTAGCGGTCGGGCAACGAAACGGCTGGATGGTTGCGTCTATAGGGCAATCAATAGCAATCAATGCAGAGCGGAGAGTGAAGTGTGGCTTTTCATACACACTTCAACAACAATGTGCTATAAATCACAGAATATACACAGTATCATCTAGTACCCAAACAGTAGCAATTCAATAGTGTATGTTTATTGAACTGATAGTATTTGTTGCAATTTGTTTCGCGCCTATGACTGAATGTACAGTATACCGATGCAGTAAGCTCTATTGACGATTTCTGTTACATGCATTATTGAAATTAATTGAATTGAATGCATTTTCTTCTGCAGCATACGAATCCAATTTAATCTCAGCGATACAGCGATACAAGAGGCACAATACATACCAAAAACACGAAAGCTCTACAAAATGGATTTGCTATCGGTGACAGGAATGTATATGTGATATTCGTATAGTATAAATAGTGGTTTATATCTATGAAACTCATCTATCAGCATCATCTGAGCGAAACAGTCACCCTTAGACAAGAACTAAGCTCCGCAAGATATGAACTTACCAACCAAAAAACACATGCAGCTGCAGCAGAACAAGACAAAGTATTTCACCAGTAATCATAAAAAATATCTACCACATTGTCAATCTTCAGAGGGAAATATATTATGTCTATATATATATATAGAAAGATCGAGAGAGATAGAGAGAGAGAGAGAGAGAGAGAGAGAGAAGGGGGGAGTGATGGATAAAGCATGGGAGATATATATGTATATAATTATATAGAAAGATCGAGAGAGAGAGAGAGGGGGAAGTGATGGATAAAGCATGAGAGAGAGAGGGAGAGATATATTATGTATAGAACGATCGAGAGAGAGAGAGAGAGAGATAGATAAAGCATGAGAGAGAGAGAAAGAAAGAAAGACAAAGCATGAGAGAGAGGGAGAGAGAAAGTGAAATAGATAGATAAAGCATGAAAGAGAAGAGAGAGAGAGAGAGAGAGAGATAGAAAGAGAGGGATTAGCAAAGACAGATGGAGATAGGTGGATGAGTGTATGAATGACAATAACCTTGGTGGTGTACAATTAAAACGCGAAGGCTTTAATGCCTATAATTAAGTAGCGACCCAATCGACCTGTGCAATTAAACGACGCCTCGTCTCCGATATTGACGTGTATTGATGAATCTATCATCTGTTGTTTTTAGCGCTGAGGCGGAAGCCACTGCTAACAATAAGAGTGACTTTTTATACCATAACTCTTAAAGGGATCTGGTAACTTTGTCTTAGATCCTTGAAGAAAAAAAATCCTTGATTTAGCTCATGCTGCAATAATAATTATAAACCTTTAGGTCAGTCAAGAACCCCATGACTTTTACAAGCCGATCGCCTGTCTGGTTATCAAGATATTTATGATTGAAAATCGAAATCAAATTTTGTTTTCATAACACTACAGTCTATTAAGGAAAACGAGTATGGTAAAACCGGTCACTCAAAGTTTTTAATTTTTGAGGCACACTTTGTGTAGGGCTTCAATATAACACCATATCACAGACACTGATAACACGTAGGGCCGTGCATCTCAGATTTAACATTGTTAAACGATCCCTTTAATAGCAGTAAAGTCATGACAGTGTCTTCTTCTAGTGAAGCTTTTGCATTATCTTTTGATTCAGAATGATAGGAATTACACATTATACATGACCAGAAAGAGCATAAAATCACAGGTTTTTGAAAGTGTATTTCCATTTAAAATTAGTTTCAATTATATCGGTGTTAGAATGGCACAGCGTACTGCATGGGAAAAAATAACAAAATCTGTGATATTTGCTCGTTCTGCTCGTGTTGAATGTACAATTCTTAGCATTCTGAATCAAATTACAATGCAAAACATTACTAAAAGGAGACACTGCACATACGGGCATGGGTTTAACGACAACCAGCGGGTTAACGCCGCATAAACCACCTTGACCTACTGCGACCCGGAAGAGATGAACATTTCCCGGAAGTGAGCTCGGCTTGCCCCGGCCATCCCAAAGTTTTAAGAAAAATAATGTAAAACGGGTTTAGGTGTGCTTCCTCACAAATAATCCTATCAAAATAACACTCAAATGATTGAGCAGATATCCTGATGAGCCCTGCCTTACGTATTAGTAACGACCTAAAAAAAGGCAAAAGTTCATGCCAATATGATCGAGTCATTGACAAGTTTTAGACTGTTTTACAGTAATGTAAAGTGTGATTCGGCATATCAAGGTTCGTTCTGTCAAAAGTTCGTTATAACTTCAGCAATATTGGGTAATTAATAGAACCTGGACCACTGTTAAGTAAAAATCTAAAGCAGTTTGATTATTAATGTATCATACAAGATGATACATTGTCACATAAAAGATATTACCAGCTATAGATGAACCCCTTAAAGCCTATCTGCACTAGTTTGGCCAGGATTGATTAGATCTCCGGCGTGGTCATTTATTTCATGTTAGTGTATAGGAGTATCATTAAATAAATGTCCCTTGAAAAGATTGGCTCTTCAAATGTTCTCATATTCGAAATACGGCAAGATGCAGCCACATGTTGTGGACCGCAATCTCATATCATAAGTTTGTGTAGTCCCATACATGGACATTTCTGTGTACGGTGCATGTGACTTTTAGTTAGACTGTACGAATTCCTTTTCAATTCAATGATTCCGAACCTCACGCTATGCACCGATTCTTATTTCCTTCTTGATCAACCTTTCCAATCGCTGCTACACATTTTAATATTTTTGCAATGAAATCACATGACTTCTAGCCCAGCTTTATCTTTTAGAATGCATGTGACCTAGTCAGGTGACTAGCAAGGGCTAATCAATAACCGTGACAATAGTGGCGCTTTTATTAATTGCCAGTCACGTGGATGCAATATTACCTATTGTTACGGGTATAGCTAGTGTTTCATGTGATTATAAATGACTGGCACGGTATAAATCAGGGTGAATAACGGATGAGGGTGGGGGTAGGGTGGATCGGCATATGACTTCCCCCTCTTTGAAGCAAGCACCAGCACCATCTTGACAACCACCAAATAAATATAAAGATATCAGTAATAACCACCACCACCACCACCACCACCACCACCACCACCACCACCACCACCACCACCAACAAAAACAGCAAGAACTACAACCACTTCCACCAAAGTTACAACAACAACCCTCACCAACACTACCACAACAATTAACAAAAACAATAATAGCAACAAAAAACATATAAAGAACAATAATCATAACAACTACAACAACTACAACAACCAAATACCCCATCAATCAGTGATTACTGTGCATGTGTGCGTGGGTGCGTGTGTGTGTGTGTGTGTTTTTGGAGGGGTGGGGGTATTGTGCCCCGCCCCCTTGACTAAAGACTGGAACTGCGCGTCACATACACTTAATAGCTAATTGGAAGAGGAAGTAATATAATCTCATGGTAAAGCATATAGGGGCATATTTATTGCTATTCATATAGAGATAGCATGAAAGGAGAATTTCAGGAAAGGAATGTACAGCACAACTCATGTTCAAACCATTAAACCGATAGATTTTTAGATTAAAACGAGTTTTCTAGATTAAGAATGACATTAAATTATAATTGTCTAGATTATTGCAGTTATTGTTTAAACAAGGAGGCGAAATATAAACATGTATCCAATTTGACTGGTATAAGAAATACGAAAAATGATTAGGCCAATGTTTAATCTCATTAAAAATGAATAGACCCATAAAATGAGTTCTGGTACATTAACGTGATTGAAACAAAGAAATAAAACATTTCCCAATGGGTCGACAGCTTCCTGTGCTACCCAAACCAAACGTTTTAAAAGTAGCCAGTACAGTTATTTGATTATCAACGTTGCTTTTTTACATTTGAATACTTCTTTTATGAATCCCATAATAGATAGATAATAGAAAATATGAATGATTTGAATCAACATTTCATGCGTTTTACATAATATTTTCAAAGATGCTAACGGATTTTTATAATTGTTAAGTCCAACTTAGGATCTTTGTGGAACATCCCCCCAGGGATTGTCATTTTTTTTCGACCTTGTAGATGATCTACCTGTAGTGAATAAAGAGTTAATGAATGAGATTTACGCTGCCTATTAACCGGGTTTTCGCCTCCTGTTTGCTTGTTTACTTCAGTTTTGGTACTGTTCCATTTTTTTTTCATTTACCATACCAACATATCAATGAAAAGGAAATAAATTATAATTAAACAAATGAAAATACAAAGGCAATTTAAAGGGAAATTGAGGACATAAACCCTTGATTCTTAATACGTCTGTTCAGCTGTTTGATCCGCACAGAAGGTTTTTTCGTATCATGAACCATGTCTTGATTCGTATGCCATATTCTCTAGACATTGACGTACGGGTGGGTGTATAATGTGTTTAACACACGTTTAATGTATTTAACAAGTTTAAAGGAAAATACGACCTTAATTGACAACTACTAGAAAGCATGCGGTGAAACCACGCAAGCAGACTGGTAAAAGTTTGAATGAAATTGGACAAGAACTAGTTATTAATTTTTGAATAGTTGTAATCACTGTCTGAATCTGTAATGTCACTGCGATGTAGTGCCAGACAACGTTTCCATGATTTGTTTCAACACACAAATCCGACTTAAAGTACATGTATATCTTGTTTCCAAATGAATGACCCAGGAGCGGCTCTCCTTTACATAGGACTTATGATGATATGCTATCCATAATATATTTTGAGCCCCCACGAAACAATGAATAAGGAAATTAATAATATTTATGTACACGACAAACAGGGAAGTTGGCCGTCAAAACGTCACAATCCTACCATATTGCCATTTTGAGATTCCCATAGATTTAGTGATTTGGTATATTTCAAACATTCATAACTTTCTTATTATATATCTGATTTATTTCAAACTTTCACCAATTCTGTTTCTCTTATTTGTCTGATTTTCATACAAAATATGAACCTATCACAAAGGCAGGGCTTCCTTTTAAAACTCTTTGAACGGTTGGGAAGGAGGGGGGGGGGGGGGGGGGGGTGAGAGGTTATAATTCCACCAATTCCATTGTTTTCATGTGCAATATGTTTATACATTATACTGTACTCATATCACGCTTGTGATTAGCACACTGCCAAGACTCCAATTGTAATACTTTTTAATACTTTTTAATACTCAATACTCAATACTCAATACTCAATACTCAATACTTAATACTTAATTACAATTTTTCCAATGTCACAGTTAATTGAATTCACGTATCTGTATACATTTTATTTGTTTATATGTCAACATTTATTCATTTTTGCTAGGCAATATTTCATATCTTGTATTTTTTTTAAAAATCTTTTTTTGTTGTTTTGTTTTCTTGTTATTACTTTAATGTTTTGACTCAAAAATGTATTAATTGTTATATATTTGTCCTCATTTGCTATGTTATCTTTATGTTTTTGAATGCTTTTTATATTGATGTAAACTTGCATTTTTAGTCTTCGGACTTGTTGACAAGTAATGAATAAAACCTTATTTGAACTTGAATTTGAACTTGAACTTATAAATCATGTAAATAGAAAAGAGGCATCTAAATATGCTTATTCTGTATGGTACAGACCACGCTGGTTTGATCTTGTTCTCGTTATCTGTCCGTCTGTCCCCTTTTAAATTTTCTCTCACTCTATGTCTATCTCTCTCTTTCTCTCTACTCTATGTCTATCTCTCTCTTTCTCTCACTCTATGTCTATCTCTCTCTTTCTCTCACTCTATGTCTATCTCTCTCTTTCTCTCACTCTATGTCTATCTCTCTCTTTCTGTCGCTCTATCTGTATTAATGTCCCCCCCCCCTCCGTAGTTATAGGAATTTATTTTCTCTCCTTTGTCTCGATCTCACTGTCACCCCCCCCCCCCTCTCTTTCTGTTTTTCTCCCCGACTCTCCAGTTTTCTGTTATTTTATTCCTCTCCCTTCTCCCCCATCCCTCCCATTTCTCTCTCGTTTCTGTATTATGTGCCCTTGTCTGTTTCCTTCTCTCTCCGTCTTCCGTCCCCTTTCTCCCCCATGCACCTTCTCTCTCTCCCTTTCTTTCTCTATCTTTCTCCTTCACCCCTTTCTCTCTCTCTATCTCTCTCTCTACCTCTTATCTCTCTATCCACAATATCAACGCCCGTCTTTCCTTCCTTGTTACAACGTTTCCTCTTTGTATTGATTTGTTTTCCAATCACTATTTATCACATATCAACCTCCTCTCTCTTTAAACAGGAACATTCCTACCATTATGAAAATATGTGTGTCTGTATCTGAGCATTCAGCATGCGACAACGTAATGATACACTTCCGTTCTGAAAATCTGTGAATTAGACAAGAATTGCGAAATACGTCATGTATTATGATATCAAAAACGGAATCATCTTAGAGGAATTAAGGACTAATTCTTACTTCCGCAATTGCAGATTTTAAAAAAAAATATATATTTTCCATTTGATTTTGTGAACGTGAGTGAGGCCAGTCTACGAATATTAGTTGTCCCCCCCCCGCTCGAATAGAGACGAATGTATCTAATGTTTTATGGTTATTACATTGTCGTTAGCAAATTCCCAAGCATAAATTTACGCACTGATAACAAAGTTATATATCGTTTGCTGTTGGAGCCAAAACAGAACTAACACTGTATTTAAGTATATTAGTTAATGCCCTTCTGGCTCGAAACAGACGATACGATCTTTAGTATAAAGCCGGCAGATGGGCATATGATATAAATATGGATAAACATATGATAAACATATGATATAAACGTGAATAATATGGATAAAATCGATATCAATAGGTGTGGGGAGGGTTTAGACAACACTTGCTAAAAGGTTTCCCTGACACGGGCAGTAGCGTCCTTTGACAAGACATTAATCTACATTTGCCACTCTCCACCCAGGTGCAGTAAGTGGGCACCTGGTAGGATGCATTTCTTTGATGCAATGATCGCATCGATTGTCGGAGGTAAAGCCGAGGTAATATCAACCAAAGACGTTTTCATAATACTTAATGCCCTATATAAGGATGGAATATTACCTTTTGTATACAGTTTTTCAAATTCACCCCCTTTCTTCATAATGGTATGTTCTTTTATTCGACCCACTTCTTTTGGGCATGCTTAATCACAGGGTGATATCACATGCATAATTTATTTGGCATGACATTTCAACAATGGTTTGCAGAATTGGGTAGTTGAGGAGGTGATTTCGTCTACGAATTTTTGTACGTTTAGTTTAATTGCATTGTTGCCAAAGTGTGGGTAACTGAGAAGGCACTTTGCCTGAAAGCTTATGTTTCATCAAGGAACAGTATCAAGGATCGCTGCATCTTTCGCCGAAGTTTTGGCAATTAAAATTCTATTACATGAATGATGTGCTTAACTCTTTGACTGTTTAAGAACGGTTATGGAACAAGATGGATTGCCATAATCAACGTTTGTCACAAATACAATACTGCATAACGAGGCCGCAGTCCATTAAAATGTTTTTGTAATAAAGACCTAGAGTGAAAAATAGAGAGTAAGTAAAAGGCTTAATTACAATGTTGACGCAAACTCAGTCTTTAGCCCTTTCTCTGTCTGTATTATCCAATTTCTGTCTCTCACTCTCTCTGTATGTCTCTCTCTCTCTCTCTCGCACTCCCCATCCCTATCTTTATATGTATCTATCTATGTTCCTATTTCTCTCTATCTTTCTCTGTCTGTATAACTGTATCACCCTTTCTCCCTCTATCTCTAGGGTAATAATGGTAACATAGTTGGGCTCCATATCCAGGTACCTATTTCTCTCAATCCCTCTCCCTCCCCTCTCCCTCCCTCCTCCCTCCCCTCACCCTCCCTCTCCCCCTCTCTTTCTTCTCTTTCTCTTCAATTTCAGAAAGAAAAAAAAACATACCCGTGACTCGACAACCATGACAACCTTTGTGTACGATTCCCTATTGTTATATCATGCGTGATGTATAATGTTCCCATGTGTACAAAATAATATACCAACACATATCATTACACGAACACATTTCGAATCTATTTCTGATGTCTCTCGATGGGGAAGAAAGGACAATGGATGATTTTTTAGATAATGAAATAATCAGTTACAATACCGAATGCCTTTTTACCTCCAGTTCAAGTGGGCACAGTGCTTACATAAAGTGGAGTTCTGGTCATGCTCGTTGCATTGTGAAATCGATTGGAAAACGGTTGATCATAATTATAAACAACATAAAATCCTAGATATCTTGTTGTCGCGGGCAGCATTGCCAGCAAGTTCCAATATTTTGGCGGCCGTGCGGTAATCGGGCACGGCAGCCATGTATATAGTAATAATAGTATCGATATCTAACGTGAGGGTTTGGAATCATCAACATTATAACAAATTGGCTCAGCCTTTTAATACTTAAAGTCACATGCAATGCCGACATAAATATGCATATATGGGACTACACGAACGTGTGAAGGTCAGCAACTTGTAGCTGTTGATTGTAATAATTATTTCAAAGATGAGGGCATTACATTTTGAAGAGCTATCCTTTTCAAGAGATATTTTTTCTTCCACACTGTCATAAAAGGAATGAAAGAGCTGACAACATTTTTGTTCACCTTTCCCAGTACTCAACCTTCTCTTTATTGAAAGGCAATGCGGTTTTGAAGTCCTCACTTGAGATATTCAAACACACACCCGCACACACACACGACATCATTACAACGAAAAGAATAGTTGAGAAGGGATGGGATAAGTTCTTTTTCGACCACATTCTTCCACACTGCCATAAAAGGAACGAAAGAGCTTACACATTAAAAAAAAAAAAACATTTCAAAGTACTCAACCTTCTTTGTATTGAAAGGCAATTCGGTTTTGAGGTCCTCACTTGGGAGAATTGAATAAACACACACGCGCACACACACACAGACTCACGCACTTGACATCGTTACAACGAAAAGAATGTTGAGAAGGAATGGGTTAAGTTTTTTGGACAGGCTTGAGGAAGGACCTCGCGTTTTATTCTGCGACAACAATACCCCTTTTTTATCAGATCTGACAACAACATTCTTTTAAGTAGACATGTAGTGCGAGTTTCCGGCTCCGTACAGTGTGCTTGTACCCGTCTTAAAGAGAAGGTTGAGTTCTGAGAAAGTGAAAAGGTTAACTGTAAGCTTTTTAATGTTTTATTTTTATTTAAGTGTGAAAGAGAAGAGCATCATAGAAAAAAATATCCCATGTTAAGGACGGCTCTTCAAATGCCTCGTATTAAAAATATGACAAAAATAACAGCTTCTAACAACCGGGAGATCAGTTAAAAAAGATATGGAATTTCAGCTAAATGTCCAACACAGAGTATCTGCCAGCCTCGATTTCATATAATAAATTATGAGTAGATTTGTCATGGAAATATCCATAAATGTAATCTTGAACGCAAATTTTCTGATTATTTATTTGAATGAAAGAGATTTTCACTTTAAGTTCAGCTTTTGACATTTAGCTTTCGATGATATCAACTTCCTTGTTGCTAATGTCATGAAAACGTGTCATTTATATTGCATGTGGTAGAAACAATCCAAACATTTCACAAAATAAGAGCTCGCTTACTTTGTGTACATAATGCAACTACTAGTATTACTACTACTACTACTACTACTACTACTACTACTACTACTACTACTACTACTACCTCTACCACTACTATACCACTACTACTACTACTACTACTACTACTACCTCTACTGCTACTTATACTACTACTACTACTACTACTACTATACTACTACTACTACTTCAACTACTACTTCTACTACTACTAGTAATAATAGAATAATAATGATAACGTTAATAATAATAATAATAATAATTAAGTTTAATATAAGGGATTGCTGTGGTAACTCATTGCTACAACTGTAATAGTTGATGGTGTTGCAGATGATACACTCACCAGGGATACTGTCTATAACATGTATTATAATTATATAGGCTTTTGTTTATATGATGCTCTGATGATTTCTCCGTCGATGTCTCAATGCTTAATTTAATCAAAATTATAATGACAGAATTTAATGTTGGGTTTTAGGTTTAGGGTGTTAGAGTTAGATTATAATGTCTGGTTAAGGGTTGCGGTTAGAAATTCTATCTGTGAAAGAAATTACCGTGGAGCTGTTTTCACAAGAGCAAGTGTCGTACAACCGGTTTGGT